>CBVK0101373135.1:0-21520 GCA_900067695.1 Picea abies | reverse complement strand
CCTGCTCTCGGTACTCCATGTCTAGGACCTGTGGGCCTCGAGACATGATCTCCTAGTTATCCCTAGATATCGGGGATAACAGACCCCAACCACTTCATCCACTTTACATGGCTTAGAGAGGGATCTCTTGGAAACTCTCCTTGACCTAGGGAAAGATCTACCCAATAGGACACCGCATCAACCCTCCCATATTCAAGCTTGACAAGTCGCATAATGTTTTTGAGCAATAAATTGTTTGATATAGTGATCTTTGATGCACATGCTTAGATGGCTTATTTATTGATTGGATTCACTTATCATGATGTTATGACTTGAGATCCTTGGAGGGCGTGCTCATTTATCTTTGTAGGACCTAGCTGGTGGACAGTTTTGGGAGAACAAGCCTAGCTTGGGCTTCCATGGGGCTACAAGCCCATAGGTTGGATGTCAAGGGCCCGCATGTCGGATGACATAAATCAAAATTTGAAGGCCTTGAAGATGACTTGGATGACATAAACTAGCCCCCACATGCCAAATGTTTTGCCTAGGAGAGGCAAAACGTCTCTCTTCTAGAGGCACCTAGGGGGGTTAGGGTTTGGTGGTGTCGTTGATGCATTGGCACTTGGACGTTTGGAGGAGAATTGGGCTTTGACTATGAAGGAAGTAACTTGGATACTTGACATGTGGCTTTGGCAAGCCTAGACACCCTCCTCCTACACCAACGATTTGCTCCTAATGTCAAAATGTCCCCTAGAGGGGTGACGTCCATGTAAATTAGGGTTTTATTTGTGCAAAAAGTGAAATTTAAATGAATTACTTTGTAAAGGGGGCAAGATTAGGGTTGTTGACCCCTAATCTTTTGGTTTACCCCTTAATTTGTGGACAAGTCACCTTGGTGACATTTGTATAAATAAGAGATCATAAGATCTCATTTTAACATAACTCTCCCTCATTGTGAGAAGTATTGGTCTGAAATCTTCGCTATCTTTGGCAAGATTGTCTCTTTTAGCTCTTGTTTATGGCTATCTATTGATGAATGGTTGGTAGAAGTCTAGCGCTAGCCTTGGAAGGCTTGTCGTTTGTTCTTATGGTGGATTATCTTAGCATCTCTCTTGATCTTAGTATGGTCTTTTACTATTATGCTATCATTTTTTCAAGTCAAGAATTGTTGTGCTAGGAGCTAGGTGGGAAGTATAAGGGCATACACCCCCTCCATAGTCTTCATCATTTTATGCTTCATCTCATTGATTATAGCAAGGGTTTGCTAAGAGAACTATAAGGGCATACACCCTCATAGCTTACACCTTAGCTAGAGAAACTTGCCTTGGGAAGTAAAAGGGCTTACACCCCCAAGGACGTAGCTTCTCTAGCTCTTTCTTTATTTGACTCCATTAACCCAATAGTAAAGGCACTAGTCATACTTTTTTGCATTGGAGATATAAAATCATTGCCTTGGGAAACGCAAATTTTGATCTTTTGAAAGGTTTCTTGATTGAAGTTGGTTTGCCTCATTGAGAGGAATCTTCTACTACTAGGGCGTCCCCTCTCTCCCACTACTTCTTGCTGTTGTTATAGAATTAAATCTTCAGCCATTAGGGCTGCAGAAACCCTAACTCATATGCTTGAATAACTCTCTTATCAACCATTGGATTTTGCTCAAAGTTTGCACACTTATTCTCCTTGGTCCAGCACACTTTTTGGCAAAGTTTGAGGGTATTTCAATGGCTGATTTTCTTGCTGTAATACATTGAATTTTACAGCCATAAGGCTGATATAACTTGCTGCAGACAAGCGTTTACAACAGCCTTATCTTTTATTGCTTGAATATTGGTTTTTTCTCTGGAGTTTTAGCTAGTCATTTACTAGTATTTCTCTTGCATTTTCTACTTGATCTCTAGCACTTATTGAGCAGCTTATAGTACCATATTATTGCTAATATATATTGTTATCTATTGCTGCAAATTAGGGACAGCAAGCTTAACTTGCTGATTCAACTAACATACATCATTGCAAAGTGTATTTTCTTGTGTCTTGGGCAGGTATTTCACCATTTGCAAGTTACTCAACATACTTGGCAACCATTGGACCTTCCCAAGACTTCATTCCACACATTTCACTCCACTTAGACTTGACCTCTAGGGGCTTCACTTCCTTTTCTCTCCTAGGATCACCGAGATCGCCTCCCTAGAGTGACCTAGTCACCCTTGAAGTGTGTGACTACATCGAGGTGACATTGGGTGTAGGATTCCCAAGTTGTAGCACTTGCTTTGGGGTTGAGTCGGACTTTGCCCAACCTACAACTTGCGCTATAACAGTACTAATTATGCACTTATTTACAAGATGAAATTGATCTCTTCTAGGAGATGTTCTTGGTTGTTGTCTTTGTCCCGAGTAGGTTACTATGGAGGTCACAACACTAAAAAAGTGTTGCTCTTGTCTTTTGTTCTTGTTTTGTTCCGGGCAGGTTACCACGGAGGAATGATTGGTAACAACACTGGAAAAGTGTTGTTGTTTCCCATTTTTTTATTCTTGTTCATATTTCCTTATCATAAGAATATTGTTCGTGTCTGCTATTTTTTTGTTAATGTGCTTGTTCTGGGCAGGTCACAGGTGATAACTCTGAGAGGGAGCTACAGTGACGGTTGCAGGAGGCAACAGATTAGATGGTCTCTAGTTTTATACATGAAGCAGACTATCCGGACATGGAGTTGTATACATGACAGTATACATCCATATACCGAAGGCGAAGAAGACAAAGAACCTTCCGAAAAGAAGGATGCCTTTGTGGGATACAGACTATTCCACATGGAGATTGATGAGGAGCAGCAAGTGACTCCACCAATGCTGAGGCAGGCGGCCCCACCTAGTACCAATTCAGAGGAAGCTAGAGTTTAGAGGGAGTCATCCCTCAAGATCCAGTAGGGAGGAGCAGCCTCCCAGGACAGTTCATTGGAGATCAGACTTCAGAAGATGCAGAGGGAGCAAATGGCTCCAAAGATTGCACAGACTCAGAGGGAGTCATGTTTCAAAGGGAGCATGGTACTCCAGGATCGATGGATACTTGATGAGCTTAGTTTTAACCAAGAATGTATAGAGTGAGCCTGATCTCAGAGAGAGTCAGTTGGCTCAAGAGAGAGTCGATTATTCAGAGGGAGTCCCCCCCCCCCCCNCCCCCCCAGATCCAGGTGGAAGAGAGACATCTCCCAGGACTAACAGATAGGTGTCATGAGTTGAGGAGGCCAGACAGAAGCTTCAAAGGAAAAAGGCTTCTAGGAGATGTGATCTTGCTACAATGACAGAGGAGACAGCCAATCGGGAGGACTGGGTATGGATTTTGTCTCAGTCACAGAGAAAGCAGCCAGTGAGGCAGACTAGACAACAGGACTTACTCTAGTGACAGAGGGAGTTGGCCTCAGAGTTCGAGATGAAGGATTATGGTCGGATGTACTCTTGGGATTAGAGGTGTGATGAGATTATACAAGACCTTCCTCATTCGGGGGATATTGATTAGATTCGATATGATGGACTACAAGTCCATGACTACACCTATGATGACAAATTTGAAGAAATTGAGTATTTTGCTTCAGATTCAGATTTGGTGGATCCCATGATGTACAGGGAGTAGATTGGATCCTTGATGTACCTGGTTAATGCTAGGCCAGATATTTGCTTTGAAGTGAGCACTCTAAGCCAGTATTTGGTTGAATCCAAGGCAGTTCCAGTGGGTGGCAGCGAAGCATGGTACAGTTGGATATGGTTTGTCTCAAGTGATGAAGTGAGGCTGCAGAGATATACAGATTCTAATTGAGCAGGAGTGCAGTAGAAAGATTGAGCACCTTAGGGTGTTGCTTCAGCTTGGAATCAATTACGATTTCTGAGATAAGTTGGAAGCAAGATTCTATAGCACTCAGTACAATAGAGACGGAGTATGTCACAACCAGTGTCACAAGTCGTGAAGTGGTGCAACTTCAAAAGCTTCTTGCAGGACTTCATCCGAGACATGGTACAGAAGGGAGCAGTGAAGCTCCAGTACTTATCCACAGATGAGCAGATTATATCCTCCCAGAGTGGTCATGTTGATTTGGTTGAGGATGATACATAGGATTAGCTATGTTGATTTGGCTAGTGATGAACGTTGATGTTTCAACATCGGGCAGACATTCTACCAGTTTGGTCATGCACGGGGCTATGCTAATGCTGATATGACCAAGGCAGAATGACTCATTCACTCACAGGGCTCTGCTAGTGGTGAATGGCCCAGGTATGTTGATGGCATCGGGCAGACGTTCTCCCAGATTGGTCATGCACGGGGCTATGCTAGTGCTGATATGACCAAGGGAGAATGACTCATTCACTCACGGGGCTCTGCTAGTTGTGAATGGCCCAGATAGGTTGATGTTCTCCAGGTTCGTGCAGACATTCTTCCTAGATTAGTCATGCACGGGGCTATGCTAGTGCTAATATGACCAAAGGAGAATGATTCACTCGTCCACAGGGCTTTGCTAGTGGTGAGAGGCCCAGATAAGCATCAGGCAGACATTATCCCAAATTGGTCTTGCATGGGGCTATGCTAGTGTTGATATAACCAAGGGTAATGATTCATTCACTCATGGGGATCTACTAGTGGTGAATGGCCTAGGTGTAGTCCTTCTCCTATCAAGGAGTGGATGGACTCAAGATGCTATCACATGCATATTCCGGGATGGAATGCATGTGTGAAGATGGCACATCAACATGGCTCATGAAAACAACCTTTCTATGACAAAAAAAATCCAAGTATGGAGAATGCCTCCCTCGTTGAGAGGGAGTGTTGGAGATTTGCAACTTCAGGCAGTCATTCTCCACAAGAAAGTACAAGAAGACCCATCTATACCATTACAGGAAGCCCCAGGAAGAGTTGAAGACCCAGGAAGAGAATTCGGCCCCACGGGAAATTAATAAAGAAATTGAAGACCCAGAAATAAGAAGTCGGCCCCAGACTAGTGCCCAGATTAGTATAAATACAGAATTGGTTCATTTCATTTGGATAGTCAAATAGCTCCTACAATGCGCACAAGGCAGTTGCAGCTACAGTTTTTGGCTATTTTACTATATCTTGGTTTTGGTTATCTTGGAGGGTGCGCCATGTTAGCACCATGATTTTCATGGCTAAGGTTAGAGGTTTGACAACAATTTGCAAAGTCATGCCTGTTAGCACGCATGTTGTTTTTATGCCTGGCATCATCTAACATCTCCAAGGGCCAGTTTCAAAAGGAAGCTTATCATTTATTTATTCCCATTTCAATTTGCAACTGCGCGCTACAAAATTCACGACGCACTGCAAAATTCACTGCGCACCGCACAGAGGATGTTGTCGCGCAGAGAATGTCGTCGCACAGAGGATGTTGTCGCGCAGAGGATGTTGTCGCGCAAAGAAGGTTGTCGCGCAGTGGATTTCGTCGCGTAGTGGGTTGTCGCGCAGTGGATTTTCCTGCGCACAGGCTACAGGTCGCACTGTGCAAATTACTGGTTTAGTGGTCAACTTCAAGATCAATTTCTGACCAACTGGAGAAGAATTATGCAAATCCCCGAGAGGTTTTTGTCGAGGACAAACCAAATAATAAAAACCTCTCTCATATTTGTAAAATGTGTCACGGATTGGGAGATTCGAAGGAATCTTTGAGCCCTATTTTTCAATTTTCGTGATTTCCTGTCCGAGACATGTTTTTGCGACACATATTCCGGCCATCTGGAGATGAATTTCAAGAAACCGAGAGAGGTTTTTCTTTATAACAATCTTAAATACAAAAACCTCTCTCAGTTTCTAAAAATAGTTTTTTATCAATGAGATACGATGTCATATTTAACGCCTATTTTACCAGTTTGTTGCGCATTTTGCTGCGTTTTTGTTGTAGGTTACCGTTGCATAGCAGACTTGTTGTGCAGGGGTGATAGGGTGTCCAGCAGTGAAAATGATGACTTATCACAACCATAGGGTCGAATGTTGATCATGATCAATGAATGTAAAGAATATTTCGGTTACGATTATGATTTGGCAAAGTCGGGTTTTCTATTTTTAGTGAATCCGTTGAAGTTATTGTTCTCTATCAAAGAAAACGGATCCATGATTCTAGGAGAGAGTAGCTCAACCCTAGCAACCAAGGGTGACATTAGCTTTCTATATATGGGGATCATTTTCATGTAAACAGGGTTGGTTGGCAAATGTGGTAGACAACAGCTATTGTATGTGATCTGAAGTTTTAACCAGAATTTAATGCAAAGGTCCTGTGACTTGATGAAAAGATTCTAGTTGTAACAGTTGGATGTATTGTGCATCTTTCTTTGTGTATCTGTTCTCCTGTTATCTTTATTTCATATCTCTTTCTGTCTATTTCGGAACAAATTATCGAACCTTCGGATTCATTGTACAGCGCCCCTTGTTCGCGCCACTTAGACAAAACGTTTTCCTCTAAAAGCTAACTCCGAATTCGCCCACAGAGACGCTCTTGAGTTACTTCCTGTAATTTCTCCCTCCACACATTACAGTTTTACACTGAAGGTTGTTGCTCACCTAGCCTCATCCTCTCAAATCCAGTCACCGAGTCATTTGTCCCTTTTTTCCTCAGACAAACCCCATAGCCCAAGTCTTACTTTCTTGCGCCAATATAACCAGAACCCATTATATCATAGGTGTTAAATCTAGCCATTGTTTTCAAAGTCATATCCCGTGCGGAGACCGCGCCACTTCCGAGAGAGCCCTCCCCAGATCCGAAAGGCTAGTTTCGGGTCTCAAAGTTGGTTGAAAAAGTTACCTTCGTCGTTTGTTTATCAGCCGAACAGATTTACGGAGTGCTAACACGCCACACTTAGAGAAGTTTTTTCTTGGTTATTTTGGGCCATCTTATTGAGGTGCTAGGTCTTGGTGATGCTAGCCTTGGGGAGGATCTTCTTTGTATGGTATTTTGGCTGATGGTGATGTACTGGTAATATCTTGGACTGAATTCTTCTAGAGAAAGGTTGTTGGGTTTTCTCCCAAGTTTGGGTTTTCCAAAATAAACTCTTGTGTTCTTGTGTTGTGTTCTTGTGTCTACTATGCATGGTTAATATTTCTAGATCTTGTTATTTCCTCTGCATTGTTATAGTTGAGATTTTCAGTGTATAGTTATTCTATGATAACTGATGTATGAAAGTGAATATTGTTATTAATCGTAAGGCAATAACTATCAGATCTGAGAATCATATAAAACACCAACATAGTAAACTGGCAGGATGTATGAATCTACACTGGCAACCACCTTAACAGAAAAATTATACAATAATACAGGACAGCTAATGACTACTATACCTATAATGCATGAATAAAAAGGGGTGTAGTGGAGCCATTGCCATGCCTAACATATTACATGAAAGGCCTGCTAGCAAACATCTTGGACTTTCATGGGCTTCATGTGTCTTCTTCTTGGAATATTTGATGCTAACGACACTACTATCTGGTTACTATGAAATGGCAGTATCAATATTGAGTTCACAAGTAAGGACGTGCACAACTGATAGCTACTAAATGTTTGGACAGTTGTTTAACGGCACTTGACAACTCATTCAATTAATAATTTTAAAAAATCCTGTTTGCAATATGGAAAATATCAACACTCAGTTAAGCAAGAATAAGTTCACAAGTTATCCAGAAAATGACCATCAATCTAGTGTATCTATGGGCTCAAAAATAAAAATTAATTTCAGACAGCTTCCACCATAGATTTGGATACAGCCAACCCCATGAAAAGGTCCCAAATTAAATGTTTTAGGGAAAATTCTAAAAGTAAACATTATCATGGTATTATTAATGTGCATGATAGCAAGGTGAAAGAGATGAAGATAGATAAGGCATTAATGGGTTCACATGTTTTTGAATTTATAATCAGTTGTACTAAAGATAATTCTCGTATTTTAAACAAGAATGACAAGATTTAGTATCCTTGACAAGGATTATACTGCTGTACAAGAATTTTATATTAATGTCATTATCCACTTGTTATAAAAAATAGTTTTGCCAAAATCAGGGAATCTTTTTGCAAGTTGTTATGTGGTTTCTGATCAAAATATATTATAATCTAAATGCATTGTTGGCATGACTCCCACAATGAAATATTCAGTGCAAACTATAACTGGGTTTACTATCTGGTTTTGGTTCGCATCTTTTTCTATGCCTGAACTATACTGGCACTTCTGTTTTTTTATGCAAACACTATACATATCATGTGTTAGAAAAGCCAGAAGGGAGAAAATGCAAGAAAACACACAAAATGTTAAATATACAGAATCACTAAAGCATGATAGAAATAATCACAAATTCCACTGTTGTTGATTGAAATGAGAATAGAACAATGTTCACTGTACAAGTCAAACATGTTATCAATCACAGTAATTTATGGCATTCATCTTTTTCCATCAATCTTATATAAAAATGTGTGTGCTTTTACTACTTACCCTTTAGGCCATCAATGGCCACTATGGATTTCAAAGCCTGACCAGTCCCATGCATCTGAAATGCAGATGAACCAAGCTGCATGAGTACTTTTTAACATTTTACATGAAGAAAGACTCAAACTTATGATAACTCTTTGTTCATATAGGCATCCTCCTAATGTAACATTTTGTCAACACAAACATTACTTTAGCATCTTGAATCTGTAAACTTGCTTCGATAATACATCTGGCTCTACCTTGAAAGACAACACACATAAGTGTATGCTTTAGAAAAGATTACGAGCAGAATACAGAATCTCAAAGTCTATATCAATTACATTTATCAAGGCAAGTATTGGATGCATAATTCATTGTACAATGTATAAACATAATCTTCTAATTATTCATGTGTTGTGAACCACTTAGTGTGCTTATCTTTCTAGAGTTTACTTTTTGTATTGACTTGATATCAGCTGATTTTTTAGCTTTTACTTTGCTCTAGAATAATGGCGATAGTCTCAACGGCATACTAAAACCTTGGATGTAACTGCAGAAATAGCATTACTGTTATCATGGAGATTAACTATGAAATAAAGAGCTGTCTATCTCCTCTGCATATTACAAAGAAACCTATTAGGCATAGCTAATTTATCAACAAGAAAGAAAGAATTATGTAAGCTCCTCTAAGGAATAAAAATCCCTCTAGAAAGGATGGCAAAAGGAACACTGTATGCAGACAACAAGAGAGCACTGTTGAGTGATTCTAGCAATTTTCTTCTAGAGGTACAACGTCAGAGCCTACATGTAAATCAATAACAAGCTCTTCACCAGACCTTGTTGAGATGGGTCATCTTAAGTCTTGACAAAGCTACTAAGAAAATTGCCTTTGCTGTACTGGAAGACAAAGGTTTAACACCTCATACTTTGCATTAAGTGTGTTTTAAAATCTGAAATACAAGATTAGTAAAATGGAAGAAGTCCTGGAGATTGGTTTGTAGCAGTAACATGTAGAGGCTACAGAAACGAAATGAAATTTATATTAATGTCCACTAGAGACCAAACTAGGTAAAAGGGGCTAGAGATTACATCCATCATGAGATTACAAAAGGCCCCCTAAGATGAGATATGAAATAAAAAATGAATACATCAACAACAGAAAATTAAACATAACCTGGGTGTACAAGCTGGTTATCCAAGGGGGAAAACTTTAAAGAGTGAATAAGAGCCATTAGAGAAACAAAATCCAGACAGAAATGCAGCTGCAGATAAGAGAGGAGGGAGCAAGCCCTACTCATCCTTACAATCAATAATGTTGATGTCCATACCCAGTGCCTGCCTGATAATATCCTCAAGAGAGTGGCCTGGATGATAGGACCATAGGGAGTAATATTGGGTGGCGTCAATCTAGTCCCCCTTGGGGCGGAGGCAAAGGTTGGGCCACACCTAACATCCAAAGTCAAAGAGCTCCCCATGGAGGAAATGAAACTAGTACCGCATAGTTAAGAAGATGGGTAGCTCTTGCAGGTCACGCTAATCCTCCTAGAAGCCCTCAACCCGATACAACAAGTAGCCTTGGTGGAGCAAGCTAGAGAACAAAGCCAAATGGTCTTCGTGATGTCCAATTGAGTGTTAGCAAGAAACTTCGTCCCTCTCATTCTTGAGACTGCCAGAAAGAAGAAAGTAATCTATGTAGATGTGGTAGAAGAGCCCTGAAGTAAACATCACCTAAGAGAACAAGCCTCCCTAACGTAAAAAACGAGAAATTGATGATCATAGTATTCCAAAAAGGTCAATAAAGACCAGTTTGAACCCTTGTAGAGATAGCAAAACCTCCTTCTAATCTCGTAATAGACAAGACATCAAAAGATAAAGTGTACCTCAATCTCCCTCAACCTCAGTATCGCCCAAACCACAAAGTCTACAAATGTATTCCACCCTAGGAAGATGGTGATCTGTCTCAACCCTCAACTCATGTGAGCACACTTTAATTTAGGCAAGAGGGAAGTAAATCCCATGAAGTAGATGGAACTAGAGATAACGTGGTTGAACAATAAGCCCGTCAATGATTTGGAGGAAGTTCTCGAAATAAAAGGCCAACTTGGGGTTCAAGCGCCCAAACAACCCTATCCAAAAGACCTATGTGAAGCTTTTGTAAATGTCCATCCTAATTGTAGCATTAATTTCCTCCTTAAGGGGGGGAAAGAGGGCGGAGCATCAAGAGAGAATGATAAGGAGAAATTCTTTAAGGGCTTAGTAGAGAAAAATAACAATAAAAAATTACATATTGAGAATTGTTATCCCCATTTTGTGGGATAACTAAGGAGGTTATGTCTTGAGGCCCTTAGGTTGCAGATATGGAGTACCGATAGACTATATGACCAGCAGTATCCTTTTGGATAGATGGAGACCCTTCTCACCACCACACAGGACATGATTTTCAGGATGGCATCCACCACACCCGCTAGCTTCCGGAAGTCAATGGACCTTGCTCCATGAGGTACAAGTCAGGTATTATGGTGAGTGTCATTTCAATATTTGAGGCATTTGACTATGTTGTATCTTAGACTGCTTTAGATTTCATGACATATGCTTGGACATTATGCCTTTTGCCCTACTTCACCTTGGTGGTTGACATTGCGCCCTAGTAAGTGGTCTTCCTTGGGGATGGGTTTGCTACTAGGAACTCCCTTGAAGAGCCGTTGTACCGTTCTGGACCATACTTACCACTTTCCATCACTATTTCCCCCCTTTTCCTTATCTCTTGGGATTTTATGGTGTATTGACCCAAGAAGGGGTTGTCCCTCATTCTATAGGAAGAAGGGGCTGAAGGCCCACAGGGATTGTTGTTGGGTAAAAGATAAAAGCCTATGTATAAACCTTCTATATGCTTCGCCCAGGGATCACCCAAGAAAGCAATGAAAGGCTTATCTTTGAGAAAAGAGGGACCCACAAGAAATATGATTATGGATGCTTAAAAGGCTAGTTGGAGGATAGGAGGTCTCATCATGAGTCAGCCTATCATGTTCATGGATATCTAGTGGTATGAAATTGCCATCATCTGATCACCAAGCCAGGGTAATGACTCTCAGTTGCATGGCTGAGAGAAAGGAGGTCTCATCACGAGCCAGACTTTTCACTTCCGCTAGGTATTTGTGGGTGACACTGTCATTATCTGAACACCACGCCAGGGCAGTGTCGTTAAATTTATGAAAGAAACAAATAATGGGCTTGAAAAAAGTGCATTGCAAACGAAAGTACCAAACACCCTCTACAAAGGCACCCATGAATGAGACACTACAACCCCTTGTATGTCATGAACCCCATTCCCATTGAGCCTTGACCCTTAACCGCTTCACCCATTTTACATGGCTTAGAGAGGGATCTCTTGGAAACTCTCCTTGACCTAAGGAAAGATCTACCCAATAGGACACCTCATCAACCCTCCCATATCCAAGCTTGGCAAGTTGCGTAATGTCTTTGAGCACTTAATTGGTTGACATGGTAATCTTTGATGCACATGCTTAGGTGGCTCATTTATTGACTTGATCTACTTATCACGATACTTTGACTTGAGATCCTTGGAGGGTGTGCTTATTTGTCTTTGCAGGACCTAGTTGGTGGACAATTTTGGAAGAACAAGCCTAGATTGGGCTTCCATGGGGCTTGAAGCCCACAGGTGGAGGCCAAGGGCCCGCATGCCGAATGAGAGAGATGAAACCTCGAAGACCTAGAAGATGACTTGGACGACATAACCTAGCCCCCACATGCCAAACGTTCTGCCTAGGAGAGGCAAAACGTCACCTTCAGAGGCATGACGTCACCTAGGGGGGTTAGGGTTTGGTGGTGAGGTTGATATGCATTGGCACAAGGACGTTTTGAGGGGTTTCAGGCTTTGACCATGAAGGAAGTGACTTGGATGCTTGACATGTGTCTTTGGGAAGCCGTTCTACACTCCTCCATCACCAACGACCTTCTCCTAGTGCCAAAACGTCCCCTAAAGAGGTGACGTCTTTATAAACTAGGGTTTTCTTTGTGCAAAAAGTGAAATTAAAGTGAATTGTTTAATATTACTTTGTAAAAGGTGGCAATATTAGGGTTGTTGACCCCTAGTCTTGTGTTTTACCCTAAATTATGTGGACAAACTATCTTAGTGACATTTTGTAAAAATAAGAGATCATAAGATCTCATTTTAACATAATTCTCCCATCTTGAAGAAGTACTTGGACTGAAATTTTCGCTCTCTTTGGCTAGTTCTCTCTCTTGTGCTCTTGTTTATGGCTATTTCTTCAATTATTGGTTGATGGAAGTGATGTGCTAGCCTTGGAAGGATTTTCTCTAGCTTTTATGGTGGTTTGTCTTAGCTTTTTCCTTGAATTGGTAAGTTTTTCTACATTGTGCTATCATTTGTTGCTCAAGTCAAGGTTAATTTGCTAGAGCTAGGTCGGAAGTATAAGGGCATACACCCCCACCATAGTCTCCATCATTTTATGCTTATATGCTATTGGTTTAATAAAGGTTTGCTAAGAGAAGTATAAGGGCATACACCCTCTTAGCTTAAACCCTAGCTAGAGATACTTGCCTTGGGGAGTAAGAGGATTTACACCCCCAAGGAAGTAGTATCTCTAGCTCTTTCTTTGCTTGACTCCATTAACCCATTGTTTAAGGCACTAGTCATTTACTTGTTGCATTGGAGAAATAAAATTGTTGCCTTGGTAAATGTGAATTTTTCAAGTTTAAGATTAGCTCTTTGGGAAAGTGTTCCTTGAGCCTTTGGCTTCCTTGCCTCATTGAGGCGTCCTCTTTCAAACACAATTTCTTGTTGTTGTAGTAAAACTAACCTACAGCGATTAGGGTTGCTCTAACCCTAGCCTCTAACCCTAAATATCTCCTAAACTAACCCTAGACTAGGCCTAAGGAGTAAGAACACTTGATCGCTCAAGTGGCTTCTAAGAACACTCCAAAAGATATGTTTGATGCCCTAACTAGAATGTATGAAGGAAAGAACATTAACCGGAAGATGAACTTGAGAACCCAACTCAAGAATACAAAGATGCAGAAAGGAGAAACGGTTCATGACTATTTCTCTAGGATTTCTCAATTCAAGGAACAGCTAGAAGCAATTGGAGACAACCTAGATGAAGATGAACTCATAATGACAGCTCTTAATGGTCTCACAAGACCTTGTGATGACTATCTGTGCAAGAAAGGAGAAACTCCAATTTGACAGTCTTTGGGAAGAATGTGTTCAAGAAGAAGCTAGAGTAGCTAACCGAGAAGCATTACTATTAAGGAATGAAGATCAAGCCCTAGCTACTCATGCTAAAGGAGGAAAGAAAAGGTCTCACTTCCAGAAGGAGACCCACCTACATAAGGAATCTCACTTCCCAAAGAGATTCACCCACTTCCATAAAGAATCTCACCCTCCAAGGAGATTCCAAAATTTTCAGAAAGGACAAAGAAGAGAAAAAGATTTCTCCTCTTATCAATGCTATCATTGTGATAAGATGGTACATATTGCTAAGAATTGTCCTGCCAGAAGAGAAGAATACAAGAAAAGAAATAACAAAAGACATCATGCCCATGCAATTGAAGATGATGAGCCACCCATGAAGTTGACTAAAGAAGAGATTGAAGACTATGTTTTATTTTATGCCCTCTCATGATCTGTGTCACCTGGAGAGGATACTTGGCTTATAGATAGTGGTGCTCCTAAGAACATGACAGGTCAGAGAGACACTCTCTCTAGCCTTACAAAAAATAACTTTCCCCGGAAAGTTACACTCGGAGATGATTATCAGTACCCTATCAAAGGAGTGGGAGAATCCACCTACAAACTTGATTCAGGGACCCCGATGAAAATGAAGGATCTACTATATGTACCAGGTTTGACAAAGAATTTACTTTTTATCTCAGCTTTAGATAAGAAAGGCTTCAGGGTTGCAATCATAGATGGTGAAGTTCTTATGTGGCCTAAACGAAAAACCATAGAAGATGCAATTGTTATTAGAACAGAAGAAGGTGACCTGTATAAATTAAAAGGTCACTCAGATGTAGCCTTGACTCACTCCATTGAGAGTCCATGTGAACTTTGGCATAGAATACTAGCTCACATCAACTACAAATCCATACCATATGTAAGCAAGGTAGTGACAAGTCTACCAGAATTCAAGGTTGATCATTAAGGTGTGTGCAAGGGATGTGCACAAGGAAAGAACATAAAGAATCCTTTCCCGAAGAGCGACAGTAAAGCAGAAGAAATCTTGGAGCTCATCCACTCGAATGTATGTGGCCCAATGTCATCAACCTCTCTTAGTGGGTATGTATACTATGTGTCATTTATTGATGATTATTCTCGCAAGACTTGGGTTTATTTCTTGAAAACAAAAGATGAAGTGTTTGGAAAATTCAAGGAATTCAAAGCCTTGATAGAGAATTTCTCTAAAAGAAAAATCAAGATACTCAGGTCAGATAATGAAGGAGAATACACATCAAAAGAATTTGTAAGCTTCTGCCGAGATGTCGGGATTAAGAGGGAGCTCACCACTCCCTATAATCCTTAGCAAAATGGTGTAGCAGAAAGAAAGAATAGAACTATAATGGAAGCAGTGAAGACTATGATCCATGATCAAAATCTTCCAATGCACTTATGGGTTGAAGCAGCAAGAACAGCAGTGTATGTCCAAAACAGATTATCCCATACTGCACTTGGTTTCAAAACCCTCGAAGAAATGTTCTCCGAAAAGAAGCCAGAAGTAAGCCATCACAAGATATTTGGTTGTCCAGTGTTTGTACACATTCCGAAAGAAAGAACTAAGCTGGACCCTTCAAGAAAGAAGGGAATATTTGTTGGATATTGTGAGGTCTCTAAGGCCTTCAGAATTTACATACCAGGTTACCATCATATTGAGATCGGCAGAGATGTAACCTTTGATGAAGATGCAACATTCAAGAAATAAAGGAGATGCCAGCTTGAGGAAGCATATGAAGAAGAGCATGTAGCTCCCAAAGTTGCAGACCAGTGAGGGAAGTTATAGTTACCCCTGATGATGAGATTCCAGAAGATCATGATATGACAGAACCTCAAGAACCTCCCCAAATGACGATCTCTCACAAGAGAAAGCCATCTTGGGAAAAGGAACTTATTCAAGATGGAGAGAAGTATGGTGCCCC
Organism: Picea abies; assembly: GCA_900067695.1. Lineage (NCBI taxonomy): Eukaryota > Viridiplantae > Streptophyta > Pinopsida > Pinales > Pinaceae > Picea > Picea abies. Next base: position 5,926 of record CBVK0101373135.1, on the reverse strand, counting down.
AGAAGGAACCATGAGACAAATCAAGAAACCTAAGCCATTCTCCAGTTATATGGATTTGATGTGTGATCTCATAGAAAAGGAGCCTACCTGCTTTGAAGAAGCAATTCAGAAGAAAGAATGGGCAGATGCCATGACAGAAGAATACCAGTCAATTATAAAGAATGATGTATGGGAAATAGTTCCCAGACCGAAGAACAAAGATGTGGTATCTTCCAAATGGTTATACAAGATAAAAGGTGTTGCAGATGGAAGTATTGAAAAACATAAAGCAAGGTTTGTAGCTCGTGGCTTTTCTCAAAAGGAAGGCATTGATTATGAAGAGACGTTTGCTCCTATAGCCAAATACACTTCTATCAGAACCATCATAGCTCTTGCAGCCAAGATGAAGTGGAAGTTACACCAGATGGATGTGAAAACAGCCTTCTTAAATGGTGTTATTGAAGAAGAAGTGTATATAGAACAACCTCAAGGGTTTGACGTTGAAGATAGAAAGACTCATGTTTGCAGGTTGAAGAAGGCTCTGTACGAGTTGAAGCAAGCTCCTAGAGCTTGGTATGGCAGAATCGACAGTTTCCTGACGAGCTTGGGCTTCACCAAAAGTAAAGTTGATTCTAACCTTTACTTCAAGGTTATGAATGATGAGCCAGTTATATTGTTGTTGTATGTGGATGACTTATTCTTAAGTGGAGAAGAAAAGCTCATCACTGATTGTAAGAAGAAGCTTGTTGCAGAATTTGAGATGAAAGACCTAGGCCTGAAGCACTATTTCTTAGGTCTCAAAGTTTGGCAAAGACCAGAGAAGATCTTTGTTAACCAAGGGAAGTATGCAGTTGAAATACTGAAGAGATTTGATATGTTGGAATGTAAAGCCATGACCACACCCATGGAAACAAAGTTGAAGCTCATGGTTGATACTTCGTCAGAATTGGTTGATGCTCCGCTATACAAACATATCATCGGATCATTGATGTATCTGACGAATACCAGGCCAGATATATGTTTTGTTGGGAACACCTTGAGTCAGTACCTGGTAGAGCTCAGACGTGTTCACCTTGTGGCTGCAAAACATGTGATGAGATACCTTAAGGGTACATTGGACTTTGGTCTCTGTTATACTGGAGATCATGACTTCAGACTGATTGGTTATACAGCTTCAGATTGGGCTGGAAGTGTTTCTGATAGAAAGAGCACTTCATAATGTTGTTTTAGTATGGGGTCAGCAATGACTTCATGGCAGAGCAGGAAGCAATCTAGTATTGCTCTCAGCACGGCAGAAGCGGAATACATTGCTGCATGTTCAGCCAGTTGTGAAGCCATATGGCTTCGGAAGTTGTTGACAGGTCTATTCAATCTGGAGATGGAAGCCACCATGATTCTATGTGATAACCAGAGTTGCATAAAGATGACGGAGAACCATGTGTTCCATGATAAGTCGAAGCACATAGAAATCCGGTATCACTTCATTCGTGATATGGTGCAGAGGAGAGTTGTAAAGCTCCAATATATTGGCATAGATGAGCAGGTTGCAGATGTGTTGACCAAGCCTCTGTCTCGTGTAAAGTTTGAATACTTTCGAGACAAGCTTGGTATAGTCCGAAAGGACCTCCCTCGAAAGGGGGAGTTATGTTGATGATACTATGGTATCCTGAACAACAGTGGGTAGCTCAGTTAGGATTTTATATCCTAGGGGACTGATCATCACTGGACAGATCCCAAAGGGTCCAGTAAGGACGGTCTATCAAAGTACCTGTGCATGTATATGCCAGTTGTGGTCAGTAGTGGTAGCTCCGTTAGGATTTTATATCTTAGGGAATCTTTTGATTCCTGGGCAGATCCCAAAGGTCCGGTAAGGATGGTCTCTCAGAGTACCATGTCGTAGCTCTGTTAGGATTTTATATCCTAGGGAATCTTATCATTCCTAGGCAGATCCATAGGGTCTGTCAGAGTATCACAAAATATTGTTGTTGCACCTGCCTCATTCTGTTGCTATATGATGATGATGTTGTTATCTTAGCCTCGTGTTGATGATGTTGTTGATCCAACCTAGTATTGTTGATGATGTTGTATCAGCCTCGTGTTGTTGTTGATGATGTTGTACCAGACTCGTGCTATTGATGATGTTGTATCAGCCTAGTGTTGTTGATGTTGTTGTTATAGCTTTTATGGTAACTGGTGTTGATGCAGATGATGATGATGATGCTACTCCAGCTCCATGTTGTGAACGATGATGTTATTGATGATGAGAAAAACTTTTGATGATTTATAGATATTCCAGTCAATGTTCCAGATGTCGATGATGTTGTTGCCCTCTCTCTCTCCTGATGATGTTGTAGAATACCCTGCTTATTAAGGGGGAGTGTTGAAATATTGTAACTACGAAGTATATTCTAATTATAATTGAGTTATTATTAAATAGATCAATCCCCTTTTGTGGATTGATCATGTCGAGACTTATGTATGACCAAATCCCCTATTGTGGATTGGTCAAACCATGTTTATATGATGCTAATTGAGAAGTCGGCCCCTAAGGCTAATTAAAGTGGTTTTAACCACTAGTTGAAGAAGTCGGCCCTACCTAATGAAGAGACACAACCCTAGCGCTCCTTAGCTAGTATAAATAAGAGAGGATAGTGCCTCATTCACTCACTCACTCAAGTCACTCATCTAGTGCGCAAGTTTTGAAGGAAGCTGCAGTTAGAAGAAGGAAAAGAGAGGCGCATTGCTCAGTCCTGGATATTCTCTAGTGTTCGGTCTTTTATCTTGGCACTGTATTGGCAATCTATATTAAGGAAGTTTTTGTTGGGTTTTCTCCCCCATGAGGGTTTCCCAGGATAAAATGTTGTGTACCTTGTGATTGTGTTTCTCTCAGTGATCTCACTTATGCTATTATTGTCTAGTAAATTGAAAAGAACTTAATAGCAGCTCTAAATTTAACAAGTTGGACAAAGATCAACATGTTCAAGTATCTTAGGGGATAGAAGTAATCACGCCAAGACTCTTACAATGTCCTCGCGCCATTGAGTATAACTATGGTAGTGCATGCAAAAAACTCAACCAGTACAACAACACAAGTGTTTGCTCAAACATCCAAATGACAAGTGAAAAGAGTGGAAGCAAGAAGATGGAAGGATAAAGACACTAATGATTGTCTACTTTGCTTGCAATCTTCTTTATAGTGAAGAGAATATGAGACGGGAAGAGAATAAAGAATAAAGATAAGCCTTGCTTTGGAAAGTAACCTGAAAAGGGATAAAAGTGCCCTTCTCATGCATTGAAAAGCCATTGAAAGTTTCCTGGAATATCACAAGTGGGGGCGCCCTTCTGCGATAGATAGCCTACATGCATGCCCAATCTGGGAGAAGATAGAAAGGGAAAAAAACATGCCATGTTACGGTTACCCCTCATATTGCAGGAGGACACACCCACTTGCACAAGACAGACATTTTGATGACATTGATTGATCACTTGACAGATACAGGGGCTATTTTATGGATGCACACACCTCCCTTGGAATTACCCTTCTGGTATTCTATACTGACTAACTGCTTCAACAGTTAGGAGCGTGATGTTCAAAGGGAAGTGGATAGTGCAAAGTTACTTGCCTATGCCCCTAGAGCCTAGCAAAAGCACTAGTGATACTTTGATGTGTTTCCAATGATATGACGGTAGATTTGATATGTGATACGAGGACTTCATTTCATTATTCCTTGGTGAGACATGGTAGATAGGATTGATGATACATTTTTCCTAGGTGATGATTTCTCCTAGTACATGGGGTCATATTTCACTTGATGATGGCACACTTTATGATTACATTACTTTATTGGAGGGTGCCTAGCATATTGACCCCTTTTACTATGGTTTAGAGGTGATCATTATGCAATTGATGTGATTACATCCTCCTAATGAGAGCACCCTAGCTCATGATATGGTTTTTGATGATTATCTCACTTTATTAGAGGTGTACACCATGGTTTGTGTAGAGCGTTGCCCTTTCTGCACACATGTTGATGCACCCCTTCTTGTATATAAATATTTTATTCTTGATATGAGGTCATTCCGCTTGTTCTTGGAGGTGGTTGAAGTTGTTTTGACCTAGGACATGGTTCATGGCATTATTTTTATGGCTTGTTGACACCTTCTCCCTTAGGTCTATCTCTTGGCACTTATTTTGAGGAGTTGCTTACACATGGGAAAGGGGCACACCTTCTTGGAGGCCACACATGCCACATGGAGGGGTTTCTTCATGCATATTTTATCATTTGATGGAATTTGTTACCATGGAGACCATACATGCCACTCATCCTCACTTGTTGGCACGATTTTAGAGGAGTCTTGGATGACAATGAGGGGACGACCCTCATATTTTATTGTTTGTTCACACATGTGGAGGTTAGGGTGGTTAGAATCCTAGTTGTTTTTCCTATTTTGGGCATGATTATTCACTCATCTAGTGGAGTGCTCCTCCTTGGGAGTATTTTATTCATTGTTGACTTGGTTTCTCGCCTAGATTGAGGAGGTGTCCTCTCTCATTCAGCTCTATCTTGCTTGGAGATTGTACATATAGCATAAGTCCACCATATTTTACTATTTGTTTGACTTATCCTCTCAAATTAGTTGGAGTATAATGTTGGTTTATGTTTTTCTGGGATAGATCTATAGTTTGATAGAGATATTAGTATTTTATAGTGGAGTTTGTTGAGCCTGGACTCTATATATTTGAGGCTCCTCCACTTGTAATGGTTGTTGAAAGTGCTTGTAATCTTGGAGATCATTTGCTCTAAACTCTTGTCGAAGCTTTGTGGAATAAAATGGTGATATCTTGCTAATATGAGGCTAATTCATCGAGCATAATTGTTGAAGACTGATGTGGATTCTTGCATGATAAGGCTCGCCTTTGAGGCCAAAGGAGGAGCATATTTGTTACATTGGAAATAACTAGGTGTGAATGTTTCTCTTCTCTCTAGTTCTTATGTGTTTTTATTCATGGATAAAATCTGAATACATCTTTCAAATAGAAGTTGTTTTTGGACTTTCTTCACTAGTGAAACTATCCTCAAAGTCATTGGCCTGAAGGTACATCCTCTAGGGAGTTCTTCATTGTTAAATTTCTGAATTTATTTTCAGCCATCTTAGGACTGTTACAGCATGCATTTGCAGCCCTAGTTGTCCTAAGAATATTGTTAGATCAGCCTTTTAAAAGGCCCTATTATCGCACAATTTGTACTTGTCCAAAAGGGAAAGGCAAATGGAGGGCAAATTGGCATAACAGGAGGTTGTCCTATCATTGTCACCTTAATAAGACACCTCTTTCTATTTAGGAGTGAAAGCCCAGGGGAGACGTCCCCGGTGACCTGGGGGTTTGAGAAGGCAAAGGTTGAGGTATCAAGAAAAGTTATCCCCTCTCACAAGTCACACCAATCAGAGAGTCCCAAAGGTTTAACAAAATGAAGCAATGATATGCTTAAGTGTACCTACCCAGAACAAGATAACAAGAAAACACTATTTTGCAAGTACAATTGTTGTTAGTGCTTCGTAAAACCTTGGACTTGTCAATGAAAGCAATAAGTTGATATAAGATGAAGCAAATAGAAATCTATAACAGCAATGTATATATAATGATGGCTTCACAATTATTGCCTTAAACAAGCTTCAAAATGACCCAAAATGATAATCTAACAATAGCAATATGCTAGCACTTGTCAGAAGCTAATGAGGCAATGTAAATATCAACTTTAATAATTGCTTTTAGGAGCTTTTACTGCTGTAATAATTGGTTGTAGCTTACTTTTGTAACAGCAGCAAGAATGTTAGTAGATTAGTCTAATCTAGGGTTAGGAAAGGTTAGCAAATAGCTTGAAGTATAAGATTTAAGGGTTGTTCTCATCAATCAATCAAGTATAAGGTCTAGATCAGTGTCTTTAGG
>CBVK0101373124.1:0-12031 GCA_900067695.1 Picea abies | reverse complement strand
TTAGGGAGTGTAGAAGTCCAGTTACAGAAATTTATTCAGGACCCCCCTCTAACACAGGGGCTAAACACGAGGTCGCGTAAGGAAAGGCAGCGGAGATAACCCCTCCAAAGCTGGACCGAGCGTGGTGGAGAACACATATAGAGGATCTGTTAAGGGATTTCATCGTTAGCATTTTCCATGGAGCTTCGTGGGTCTCGAATCCGTTCGAGGTCCTCAATCGTCTTCCGGAACACTTGCTCTCGATACCCTTGACAGGTTTCGGGCTTGATACCCTGCTCATTGTGATCTTCGGACTGTCGACTGTACTCGCCTGATAGTTGTTCACGTGCTGGCAAACTAGTTGCCTATCTTTTCTAGGGACTTACACAGGTGACTGTGGGGCATACCATGGTACCTAGGGCGGACTTCGGACCAACACTTTACAGAGTAGACCCGGAGGGTGCTTCTGTATTCGAGTTGCACTTGCACCGGTAAGGTACTCTAGTGTTGGTTGTGGTAACTGCTCTTCCTACTAATATAGTGCTTGCTTGATTTATCTTCTAGGGGATTTCTTTTAGTGCGTGTTACTGTTTGTTTGTGTAGAATACCTTAGCGTGTCGTGAATTCTCTCACACAGTGGAGGATTCAGAGCTCCGCCGGTCACGAAGGCTTCTAGGCCTACCGCCGGTTATCCTGGAGCCACCCCCGCCACCACTGAGGCAGAGGCTTGACCATCTTGGGTCTTTCGAAGCAACCGGGGATTTCAGTCCTGAACAACCCCCCGAGGAATCGACGGCCAATCTTGGCGCAGGCGAAACCTCAGACGCTGATTTTGGGCCGGACGTTATTATTCCAATTCAATCTTACGAACGCCTATTATCGCCTAACCCAGTCATGGAACAAATCATTTCAACTGGGAATTCTTCCATCCCTATCACTGTTGTGCCCACAGGAGAAGCTTCTCCCAACTTACCGTCGGCGTTCAGGTCCACCATGGCCCTGACTGCAACTTCATCGCAAAGTGGACCAACCCCATCCATCGTGGCGGCCACAAATCCCTTCACATCTAGTGCGACAGGCGCTCTGTTTTCATACGGTATGCCTAGTTCAGGAACGAGTCCTGCACTCACAAAATCCACTTTACAGACTTTGGGTCTGGGGGCAGGGAGCTCTAATGCTCCTCTGCAAGGTCAACTTGGGAGCATTCCTGTTCCTTTCAATGCTTTTCCTCATGCTGGAGGTCATATTCCTCCTTCGTCCCCATCGCTCGGTGGTCCGCATCAGCAGACCGCCGGGCAGCCCGCACACATAAGTTCACTTGGAACTGAGAGTCAAGGACAACCTGCGCAAACTCTGTCGGTAGGTCCGTCACCGTTCGCTTGGAATGAAGGATTGGGTAACAACACACTCACACCGAGTGCTTTCCCATCTGGGGGCACTCCTATTTTTGGACAGTCTAATCTAGCACAGGGTACTATTCCTGCGCTGGGGGCACATATACTAGGACCTTGGAACTCAGGACAAGGATCCAATCCCGCCACGGGAATGCCATTCTGGGGAAATGCTTTCCACAATCAATGGAACCCCGGACAAGCTACTATGCCTCTCCCGACAGGATCGGCATGGAATAATCCTTCCCAAAGTCCTCAAAACACGATGAATGCCCAAAATCCTATGTCCTTCATGGGGAATCAACCAATGATGTCCCCACAAATGCAAAACCCTTTCGCTGGTCAAGGCCAAGGTTTCTACCAAAACCCTGGCCAGCAACCAAACTTTTCCTGGCAACCTGGTGTCAGTCAAACCCCAGGACCCTTTTATCCTGGCTATCAGCAACAACCTAAACTACCTTTCTTGGCAACGTTACACTTGTCGGATTTAACACGGTTGTTGAATGATCCCATCTGTCACGATCTGCGTTGGCCTCCTATGCCGACAAAGTTGCCTTCGGACATCCCAAAGTTCGAAGCCAAACCCAACGAAAATCCGGGTGATCACGTGACCACTTTCCACTTATGGTGTTCATCTAACTCACTGAAAGATGACTCCGTCCAGTTGCGATTGTTTCAACGCACTCTTATAGGGAGTGCCGCGAAATGGTACATAGAGCTTGACCGCTCATGATATTCCTTTTTCGGCGAACTGGCTATGGCTTTCCTTAACCATTTCCAGTTACCTGTGAGATACGATGCCGGCACAGAGTTGCTAGCCAATTTCGAGAAGACGTCCGCGGACCATATCTTGGATCATATTTGAGAGTGGCGACGCCGAAAGAGTCTTATCAAGGTACCCGTCCCACCAACATTCCTGCTAGAGTAGTTCCTTAAGTCTTTAGTTCCGCAGTTGTCCAAAGACGTCGCAACTTCAGGGATTTTCTTTGAAGAAGAAGCCATCATGAGAGCTCAACAGTTTGAGCTTATTTACTCTCAGTCTGGTCTATTGTACAACATCCTGTCGGATGCACCACGATCGATCCTGGACAAAACCAGACAAAGAGCCAGACCACATGCTAATGGTATAGTTGGTTTGGCACAAACTAAGCCCGCTGAGCAATTGACAAAACAATTGCAGCAGTTATCGATACAACACTCAGCGGCCAGCCAGACTACTTCTTTGGCTTCTCCTCCTACTCAAACGTCGGAAGTACACTCCGTACAAATGACTAACCCAAAGGCCAACCAGCAGCCTGAGGGGAAGAAAAAACAACGTAAGAAGAGTAAGGGGGATAAAAAACCAAATGATAAGGCTGGCGAGGGCACCACAGAAAAGAGAAAGGCGAGGTATCCGTGCAATCTTTGTGCAGAAGATCATCCAACTCATTTATGCCCTTGACTTGCAGAGGCCCAGAAGTTTGTCACGCAACAACAGCAAGCTGTGTTGACTAATCCCTTTTAGCATGGGCAGAATCTAACTCAAGCCTCTGCGAGTACAGAGAAGGGCAGCCATGAAAACTGTCCTCCCCAAAACACTTCATCTTCCGCGAACGTATACATGATGAAAAGTGACGCTTTCATAGCAACTAGAGCTCACGATTATAACAAGCCAAGTGCCTCTGATAAGGGAAAAGAAGCTGAGATCCCATCTCTTCCTCTACAGATCGAGAAGACGTTGGGTGAAACAATGACTCGCATCCCCAAAGGTGCGTTTAAATGCGCTTCTCATAATCCAAACGCAAGGGCCGCCCAGAACTACTCTGTGGTGGAAGATTTGTCAAAAACCCCTTGTGCTATGTCCGCTTTGGAAGTCCTCCAAAGTTGCCCCACTCAGAGAAAAGCCTTGTTGACTACTTTAGGATCTACTGAGACTTGTAACCCGGGAACGATCATGAATTGAAACCTCATTTGCCTTACCACGTCGCGTTTCAAATAGTAGTGGCTCACGCCACGAAAACCTTTACACGAAACATCTTCCGCACGGTGGTAGACGAGGGCGCTTCGACTTGCGTTATGTCATTAGCATGCTGGAAAGCCATTGGTCAACCTGAGTTGTCTCCGTCACCTACTCTTCTCACTACGTTCGATGGTCGTTCTTTCCTACCGCATGGCATCATCCCTTCTTTCCCTGTGCAGTTAGGGGGGAAAACTGTGTGCGTCAAAGTAGAGGTAGTCGATGCCCCCATCGATTACAATCTCTTGTTGGGTCGTAGTTGGACTTATGCAATGTAGGTGGTGGTTGCTACAATCTTCCGAGTCCTATTGTTTCCACATGAAGGCAGGATAGTAACTATTGATCAATTGTCTTTCTCTCGACCTGACCCAGCCTTGGGGGCATCCACGGTTCCCATGGTAGATAATCCTCAAGCCGGTGTCGTCAACATAGGAGTTGGTTTGTGCCCATATTTGATGGGTACCTTCGATTACCCTCCTCCTCAGGGCGATGTCAAGTTTATATCGACTCACCACAAGGCTGAGATTTTCCATGTTTCGTCATTCCGCACGACTTACTTTCAGGATCCGTGGACTCTTCCTTCCCCATCAGATATGATGGATGCGACAGGGTATGCGGGCATGTCTACGCCCTTGTCGGCCGCTGAAGTAGCGTACTCTTTGGTTCAACAAACTTCAGCTACTCCGGATTCGATTCCAGCACCAGAGTTGGATCCACTCCTTGAGCCTATCTGGGCTCAGAATTCTCTTGTTGACACCGATTCGTTAGACTTAGTCTTGCCTTCCGACGAAGCTATAATCGAAGCAATGACTGGCCCGGAAAAACCCTGGGAAGATCTTCACCATCGATCATACTTCCTCCTGGAGTTACACCGAATTGAGGCAGGAGAATTCACCATCACCATGACGGGAGAACAGCCTTGTCCCATTAACCTCTTGGCTACCCAGGATATTTACGCTGAGGGCAATATGGTGACTATCGCTGAAACAATACCTATCAACATCTCCCGAACCCCTGGCGTCGTGGAGAATGTCTTCGTCGGAGCGGATTTCTCCCCCGAAGAGATTCATATTTACACAGATCTTTTCAAAGAATTCCGCGACGTTTTTTCTTGGTCTTACGAGGAAATGCCAGGCATCGATCCGAAAATTGTTGAACATGAGATCATTACATATCCGGACGCAAAGCCTATTCGACAGAAACTTCGTCATGTTAATCCAAGGAAGGCAGCAGCTATTAAAGCTGAAGTTGAGAAATTTCTTAAGGCTGGGTTCATATACCCTATCCACTTGACTGAATGGGTGTCAAATCCCGTGCCAGTCGATAAAAAACAAGGCACGATTCGTGTCTGTACCGATTTCCGTGATTTGAATAAGGCATGCCTGAAAGATAATTATCCAACCCCAGTCATTGACCAGATCATTGATGAGTGTGCTGGTTGTGAAGCCTTTTCATTCATGGATGGTTTCTCGGGTTATAACCAAATCCAAATCAAACCCGAGGACCAACATAAAACGACATTTATTTGTCCGTGGGGCACATTCGCCTATCGAAAAATGCCTTTTGGTCTCAAAAATGCTGGAGCCACTTTCCAGTGGGCCATGTCTTTTGCGTTTCATGACCTCAAACACATAGTCGAGGCATATCTAGATGATTTAGCGTCACGCTCTCGTAAATGAAAAGATCATCCTACGCACCTCCGACTAATCTTTGAGCATTGTCGCTACTTCCGGATTCGCTTAAATCCCAACAAGTGCAACTTCTGCGTCACGTCAGGACGTTTGTTAGGTTTCATCATTTCAACAACGGGGATCATGGTTGATCCTCTTAAGGTGGAGGCAATAGTCCAGTTGCCCCCCCACACTCAATTTTACAACTTCAAAGTCTTCAAGGTAAGGCGAACTTCTTACGACGCTTCATCGCCAACTATGCCGAAATCACCAATGGCTTCATGCGTTTACTGAAGAAAGACGTTCCTTTTCTTTGGGACGAAGCTGTGCAGCGCTCTTTCGACGCATTGAAACACGCCCTTATAACCGCACCTCTGCTACGGCCACCGAATTATAACAAGGATTTCCTATTATACCTGGCTGCCGCAGAGTCAACCATAGGCATGGTTTTAGTTCAGGAAGATGACTCGTTTTCTGAATACGTGATCTATTACCTGAGCCGGGGCCTCGTAGGACCAGAACTTAATTATACACATCTCAAAAACTTGCGTTGGAAGCTGTTCATGCTGTTCAACGGTTCTGTCACTATGTTCTGTTTCGTAAGACCACTGTCGTTGCCGTCGTGAATCCATTCCAGTACATGTTGACACGACGAGTTATCGGTGGCAAAATCAGTAGATGGATGGTTATCCTCCAGGAGTTTGACTTAGATTTCGTTTCAACGAAGTCCACGAAGTCGCTGGTCTTCGCAGAACTTATTTCGAAACTTCCGGTTGAGTCAGGTGACGTTGTGCCTGAGGAATCGCCTATCCGGGGTGATATGTTTTTAATCGAATCGTCTGATCCTTGGTATGGAGATATACTGATATATCTCCAGACTTTGAAGTGGCCTACCTCTGCTTCTCGTGATGAGCGTCGATGGATACGCCATCAGGCCAAGAACTATCTTATCCTCAATGATACTTTGTATCAGCGAGGTGTAGATGCTATCTTGCGTCGATGTCTCACTCATGAGGAGGCTGTCATAGTGCTCAATGATTGTCATACAGGAGCTTGTGGCGGTCACTTATCCAGGTTGGCAACAGCCCAAAAGATTTTACGAGCAGGTTACTTTTGGCCCACGCTTATAAAAGATTGTATTGAGTCGGTCAAAAAGTGCCATCCGTGCCAAATCTTCTCACGGAAGATGAGGGCACATCCAGCTCTGATGTTTCCTGTTATCACCGTCAGTCCCTTCACCAAGTGGGGGATTGATTACACTATTTGCAACCCCCTGTCAGCCAGGGGGCACCGCTATATCATTGTGGTTGTCGACTACTTTACTAAGTGGGTCGAAGCCATGTCGATGTTCAAAGATGATGGAGAGACCGCAGCTCTCTTCTTATTTAATCAGATTATAGCACGGTTCAGAGTCCCGAGAGAGATTGTCACTGACCATGGAAGTCACTTTCAGAATCAAATGATGACCGAGTTGACGTCAAAGCTTGGGTTACGGCAGGAACACTCATCACCCTATTATCCCCAAGCCAATGGGCAAGTGGAAGATGTTAATAAAATGCTTAAGACAATGCTACAGCAAACCATCAACTCAGCCAAGTCAAACTGGAATTTGATGTTATACTCGGCATTATGGGCTTATCGAACATCCGTTAAGACTACAACCGGTTTCTCACCTTTCCAACTCGTTTACGGGCTGGAGGCAGTCTTACCCATTGAATGTCAAATTCCATCTCTGAAATTGGCAGTACAGTTACTGCCAGACACTTCTCCACTTGAAGAATGGTTAGTACACCTAGAGCAGCTTGATGAACAGCGTCGCGATGCGGCTCTGGCCAACGAGGCTCATAAAAATAGAGTTAAGTGTCAATATGATAGGTCCGTTCGTCCTCGGGTTTTTTCTGAGGGTGACCTTGTCCTGGTTTACGACCAAGATAAGGACCCCCTGGGGGCAGGAAAGTTCAAACCCATGTGGTTCGGACCCTTCATTGTTAAGGAGGTGTTAAAGAAGGGCTCTTATCGTCTGGTCGATTTTGAGGGGAATGATTTGGCGGAGCCTAGAAATGGGCTCTACCTCAAGAAGTACTACTCATAGGGTCACTGTGGGTAACTTTTTGTAACATATGTATAGTCTTTGTGCTATTACTTTCTTTCGTTTCTTTTGAAAACGTGTCATGGACGTGTCATTAATGTTATCTTTCATCACTATGGCAGATTTCAAGTGAGTCCGAGGTGTTCATTGGGTATGCGGATGGTCCTAGTCGACACACGCGGAGGCTTGCCTCCGCAGCTTGGGTAATCTTCATGCCACAGGTTCAGTTGTTATCTTCCAGAGGGATATGCTTAGGTGACACCACAAACAATGTTGCTAAGTATAGCGCAGTTATTCAGTTGCTTCGTGACGCCTTGTCATTGGGTATCTCTCGTCTCCAGTTCTATCTAGACGCTCAACTGGTTGTGTCGCAACTAAATAGAATATACCATGTGCACGATCCTACTTTACACCGAAGATTCCTTAGGGTACATCTCTTGGAACGCAATTTTGATTATATTACATATTTTCATGTTCCTAGAAGTCTGAATCAAATCACTGATACTCTAGCTAATCATATTTTAGATTGGCATCTTGCTCACACATAAAGAAGATCATGATCAAACACATGTAAAAATATTTTTGTACACATAATCCATAAAGACACATAAAAGAAATAAAAATCATATATATACATCATAAAAGTCTCAGAGTACATAGATGGGCGCAAGAGCCTCAAAAAGTGGGAACCATAACGAGTCACTAGGGCTTATACCCTCAAAAAATATAATACATATGAGTGCTCGAGGCACATAAAAAGTCTACAGGTCGGCTCAGGGCCTATGAGCCCTGTTATAATCATGAACAGCCCGACCCAACCGCCTAAACAGTCGGACCCAACCCCACCATGTAAGTCTGCATAGACGGCGGCATATCCTCTATATCAATCATAGGGACTGTACGGGTGAGCTCAATAAAGTTTCGCTCAATCCGTACAAGGGCCCTCTCAGCCTCTGCTGGAGTAGGGTTCCCTGCTGCTGCTCCCCTGGCGGCGGCAACTGAGGTCTCTGGTCGGGGATGATGCCTGTTCCGTGCAAAGTTGGCAGGCCGCACAGGTCCAACATCTGCAAAGCCACACAAAGTTTACCCATCAAAACTCTGTTATCCAAAAAACATGATATATATCTAAAAACAACAAAAAAAAAAACATAAAAATTACATATACAAACAAAAAAAATAGTATAGGTGGAGACTTACCTATCTCCCCTCGGTCCTCACCAGGAGGCACTGGAATCTCTGGATCTCTGGAGAAGTTGATCCCCGTGTATGGGTAGTCCTCAATGGCAGGGATCTGCCACGACATCCATGCAAAGAAGTCATCATTGAAGGCCTCTACGGTCCTTCCACCACCCTGTCATGGCAGCAATGCTGCCCATCTGCATACCATAGGGAACGTCGCCAGATGTCCTCTCACTGTCATCCATGGACTGAAACATGGAACTCTCTCAAAGAAAAATGAGCACAAGATGGTTCCGAACCCGAAGTTCCTGTGGTTCCGTTGACGGCAATCTATCAATTGCCTCTTCATTACCTTGAGCAATGTGGTGCTCCAGTCAAAAATCTGTGCATTCATGCACTGAATGGCACAGTTCATCTGTGCGCGCGTCGCCTGATGTGCGGTGGTAGAGACGGTAATTCGCCCAATGAGCGACAAAATGGTCTGCAGAGTCAGGCTGGTGACACTCCCAATCGGTATCCAGGACATCCTCCGGTTAGTCCCAGCCACGCAATACTCGGCTATCAGCTCCGAGACTTTTCTCTCCCCTGTAGGAAAAGTCTGCAGGTTGACGGGTTCCCCTCTCCTCAAGAGGCCCGTCAAAAAGTATATGTCCTCGGTGGTGGGCGTCAAATATTTCCCCTTGATCATAAAGGCCTTGGCATCAGGATGCCAGTAATCAACCAAGGCATTCAACAGCCTTGGTTGTGCGCGCATGAACGGACATAGGAAAAACTTGACGAGCCCACACTGTGTCAGCGCGGCCATCACAACTGGATCAACAACTACTACCTCATTGGTAGCCTCATGCTCTCTCTCTCTCCAGTGCACGTACATCCTGTGAACCACAAAAGAAAAAATGAGAGATTAAAACCTTGCACACAAGTTTTTGGTTGCGCGGGGGCTAACCCGCGTGATGTAGAGGTGACAGTCGCGGGTACCCGTGCACTGTCTTAATCGTGCGCGCGAGTACCCGCGAGCTGTCTCTGGACAACCCATGGGTTACTAGGGCCGACCCTTTAAAGGGCGACGGCCGCCCCCCCAACACGCTAAAAAACATAAATTGAAGTATTAAAATGCAAGATGAGGGAGTTTGTACTTACTTGGTCCGAGCGAAAGTTTGTTTGGTACACCGTAGCTCCCGAAATCACGATCTGTAGCAAAGGGGGTCTTCTGGCTCCAGAGACAATTTCCAAATCAACAATGGTGATAATGAGTTGCCAACTTCTATTTATAGACTTTTTGGCCTCTTTTTGTCACCCTTTTGGCCCCTTTTATCAGTTTCTTTATACCAAAAATCATTTTGGGTGGTTCCAGAGTGATATGGAAGGGATTTGATCAGGTATCGGGACGTTTTTTTATTGAGTTTCAAAAAATAAAAAAAATACACATAAGGGCGGTCCATAATTTTTTTTTCAAAAATCAACCTGAGCATATAGGGTAGGATTTCATTCCCACTGTTACATCTTGTTGCCTTTTGTTTTTCAAATATAGGGTCGACCCCACCAGGTTGTGATGTAGAACCATCATTTCTGCTCTAGAAGCATTGCAACTTGGTGGTAGAGCTTACCAAAACATGGATGCCCTAGGTATTTCCTGGTTGCATTATGGTGTCCATGCCGTTTCTGACAACATAGTAGGCTCGGGAGTCCATATAGTCTTTTCTGAATATGAGTTTGAGCCTCATTTGCATGGGCCCTTTTCACTCTTTGTCTTACCCTCCGGACTCCCAAACACATAACGGGTCTCCTTTTAAGCCCTTTTCAGACCCTTTAAACATGAAAAGATTGTCGAGCGATCTTGTGACCCGTCACGCTCGTTAAACTGAAATTTGAAGTCACGTCTATCCGGCGGTAGTTTACCCCTTTTTCGGTTTGGACGGTCAACTGTACGAATAAAGGAACGCTCTATTGAATTTCCATTCTTTAGAAGAGTATCCTCAGGTATAATTTTATTCCTTTTCGGCCCTGAGGGACTAAATCTACGAAAAAGAAACCCCCCCGGAGTCCATAGTTAAGCTCTTTTCAAACTCCCTAAAATTGAAAAGATTGTCGAGTGACCTTATTCTTTCACACTCGTTAAACGGTCTAGAATAACATTCCTGACGGAGTCCATAGTTAATCTTTTTTCAGACTCCTTAAAATTGAAAAAATAGCCGAGTGATCTTGTCCTTGTCACACTCGTTAAAATGGTTTTGAATCGACGTCTAGTTGGTACTAGTTTACCCCTTTTTCGAACCAACTAGACTATTGACGAAAAAGGTCCCCCAATGGAGTTTCCTTTTATGTTTTTTCAGACTCTCTAAATATGAAAAATCACCGAGCTTCCCTTCTTCGGGCTCATTAAACTTACATCGAAGGACGTTACCATTGTGTGTTCTGTCAACCGCATTTGCATCCTTTACCCACCAGCCTAGTAATAGTTTGCGTCTGAGTTTTAACACCTTTGGCCACTGGAGGATTTTTTCGAGTATCATTTCCTAGAACATCAGTCTTGTCCTTGTGCCTTGAACTTGTATGTTTGCGATCCTCATTCCTCCCTTGTAACGTAATATTCTTTTATTTTTTGTCCAAATCAACAAAAAGAACAAAAAAATCAAATATACCCCAAAAAGAGGATGGAAAAAGTATTTTCTTCGTTGGCAGCATTATGAGTCGCCCTTGGATAAAGAGCATCTGTCCATTTGATGCATCAGACTATGGGATGTAGTACGACCTTAGAAAGCTTTGCTCGTTACAGAGTTGTGTCCTCCACCGTTTGGTTACTCTTCCAAACATATGGAGAGTTTGCGTCGCCTCCTGCTTCGTAGACTTATGATTAACAGATATGCTGCCTGATTCTTACCACTTGTCATGCTATTATCCAAGGGAAGTTTGTTACTTAGCCTGAGTCGGCCACTTTGCAATATGTCTCTTGTCCGCATACCCGGCCATCCTGAACGTCCAATCAAGTCTTTGTTCGAAATCACTGAAGCCTTCAGTCCGATCATCAAGATTATCAAGTCCAACACCGACGAACCGTCGAAGACCTCTGGGTAGTGTAGTCGTACATTCATCTCACACTCCTACCCGAGTTTAGAATATTTTTGAAGTTGTTGCTCGAGCTCTGAAGTACAGCCATCAGGCCAAGACAACTTCTGAGATATGGATACTTCCTATGTATATCTTTCTGATTTCGAGATGTAGCTCCGCTGTGTATTGCTCGCGGCTACTCTTTATAGTCATTTGACATGGATATACAGTGTATTTGATTGGTAGCCATGGCTCTGATTTATCCCGAGCATGGGTATGCCCGCCTCGGTGAAACATTTGATATTTTTTGCAGACGGCACTTCCCGCTTCCTGATTCCTGGGCTCACTCATTTCAGCATCTCAGTACAAATTGGTAAAGAATTGGTAATGTATTTTGGCCATCAGATGCTCTTCTGACCTCACACATTAGGGGGCATCTATTATAACCCTAAAATGCACCACACAAGTTTACCTGGCATCAGGCCAACTCATGCCTCTTCCTAGCCAAAGTCATGTTGAACAAATCCTCAAAAAACCACTTAAAACAAGCAATCTGTGCCCTAACCTCTCACTGGGCGTGGGGGACTGCTTGCTGACCTTCTATTGCATGCGGGTATCCGCGGGCTAACCCATTACAGCCCGCGGGTACCTAACAAAGTAAAAAATCAGGAAAGTTTCC
>CBVK0101373121.1:0-25240 GCA_900067695.1 Picea abies | reverse complement strand
CGATATTTTCCCCGATTTTGCCGATATTTTCGTTTTCGGACCCTCGGCGATATTTTTCCGTTGCCGATGTTGGTAACACTGATGCAAATAGAACACTGAGCAGTTACCCTGAGCCTTGAGGGTATGTCGCACCGGATCAAATTTCATGGAAGAATTATATTTGTCCCCAAGAAGAGTTGTCCGCTTTGATAAGAGGGTCTCAAGAGAAAGGGGAAAGTAGCTTTTCTACCATCTCGTATTGCTTTGGCTAGAAGTTTAGTCCAAAAAACATGAACGACATTGAGTATTCTTTCAGACATCTATTAAAAAATTACTATTAGTTCATTAAAAGAAATTTTATTGCCAGACCATTTATGCAGAGACTGTTGTGCCTTCACCCATCCTTTGTTGCGGTTGCGTGTGTTGTCAGTCTATTCTTTATCACTGCTCAAGGAAGAGAAACATAATCATTTCCACGTCAAAACCAGAGACAATATTTTTCATTTGTATTCTTGGTCACCACAACATATGGTCTTTTCATAGATGTCGCTCTCACGGTTCTTTTACCAGCAGCAAGTTTAGTGTTTGGTAATGAAGCCCGTCAGCCTAGTTCCAATTGCATACATGATTGGGAGTTTGTTAGGTCTGGCATAAGTTATATAGCTATGTTGGATGCATTTTGGGAGTCCTTTGGTTATTTTTTTTGACAAGACTATATATGATTTATTCACCATGGTTTCTGCATTTTTATCAAGAAGAATCTAGATTAGATTTGGACTTTGGCACTGAGGTATTATTTGGTTTGGACGTTTGCACTTCACGCATCATTAGGGAGATACACATCATCATCATTAGGGAGATACACATCATCAGGGAGATAAGAAGGATTATGGGTGGAGTGTCCACTCGAAAAATTGGACGTTTCGAAACCTCTCACATAGTTTTATCCAGAAAAATTTTCTTCTATTATTATGACTATGAGTAACTGTGAAAACCTACATACTCAGAAACTATAAAGTGAAGTTTAAGGTTCAATTTCTAACTTTATTCTTTGGAGTCGTTTATACGAATACACACCAAAAAATCAAATTGAGGTATCCACTGACGCTGCAACATAAGGAACTTCAAGTGCCCGGATTACAGAGGATCCTAATAATATTTTTGGGTTCGCTAGAGCAGGTGGGTTTGAGAGTTATGAAAATAAGGATGCATGAGAGACTCCAATCATCCTGATAATTTCTAATGGATGGCATGGTTTGGATCTCGGAGCATGAACGATTTTCATGACTTATGCAAGAACTTTGCATAGGGTTTGTTAAAAGCCCGCAGGATATCAGATCAACGGGAAATTAAGGGTTCTCATTTCATATTGCGAAACTTGAGAACCCAGGAAGACATTTGGCCTTTGACCACATGAAAAAAATATCCTCAAGACCAGTCACAAATTGAGAACCCAGGAAGACATTTGGCCTTTGGCCACATGAAAAAAATATCCTCAAGACCAGTCACAAAATGTAGTATGGCTATCATGTGGACTTTACATCAAATTGTACTGATACCGATCAGAAGTGTACGAGATTCCAGAGTACAAATCAATTCAGTTGCAGCAGTTGAGTAACGGATTCATGGATTCTCATATAAATTTACGAAGACAGATATCGATGGGCTTTTTAGCCTCTCCATATTCATACTCTGTTCATATGAAAGTAGGATTTTGGCTATGTGTGACTCTGTAAATTGATGTAATGAGAACCTAAGGATTCCAGCCTGAGTGAATTGGAATTTGTTCTGTCTCGTTATTGTTTGTGCTTTTGTGTGTGTATATTTACAATTTCTCATTTTTGTGTTGTGTATTTATATGTCCTTCGATGTATTGTTGTTCTCTTTGATGACCTACGACCTTCACCTTCAGCCCCCATCAAGTGTTATCCAAAGATAAATCTAGTGAGAGAGATGGTTGGGTACAGTTATCGGGGAGAAGATAGTTTCAGTGGGTGAGAATACTGAGTAGAGGTTTTGGAGATTTTCATTTTGAGAAATCTGTAAGAAGAAGATTACAGGAGGAAGTTGAGAAGTTGATCCATTTTACAATAGACAAGTTAGAATTGCACAATGTTTCCACAACACGGATTTCATTGGAAACGATGGCTTGTGAAAATTATGGCCTAGATTTCTTTCCCTATTTGCCTATTAAGCATAAACAAAACAAAAAATAAACAATCATACACAAAATATTCATCACATAATGCATCAATCAATATTTTCAAGGAGATATAAAACTTTGATGACTAGTAAACGCTTACAAATGTAATCTTATCTTGCATGACAGAGTCCACATCTACAAGGTTGTTTGAAATGTCTTCCACTCTTGGTATTTAGATTTCATGGTTTTTCTTTCATTGACCAATGATTTGCTCTTCTTTCCAACAAATCTCTTGGTAGTTGCAATCCATCTTTGAGGTCTAAAATGAACTTCTTAAGGAAAATAATAAAACAAGAACATGTGCCACATCATACTTTGGTAGAGGCATTATTATTATTTCTAGATAACTTGGGTTAATGTAAAGTAATGATGTTAGGGTTTAAAATATGAACAAAATGTGTAGATTCTTTTGCACTAATAATAGTAAAAGCTTTAAATTTTTATGCATAGAGAGTGAGTCTCATGATAAGAACTTGTGTTTCTTCCTAAGAAGTCACAAGTTCAAATCCAAAAGGGGTAGGGTATGTATATCTCTCTAGACTTGACCTTAGAATTAGATTATTATTATTATAAATATGAAAATATAGAATGATATTATATGAAAAATGTTACCAATATAAATTCTCAACCTCCTTGGAAAGAGGTGCATGTTGTAGGAAAAAGAGCTATGTTTTTTACTACTTTTTCATGTATTTTTGATTTATCTTTATGTGGGTTCACTTCAAGTATCTAAAATATATGCAAAAATGAGTTTTTGTTTCCTCCCCAAAATTTGGAATTCAAATTTAAATGGTTAGAATTCTCAAATTTTCTAAATAGTTATTTTATTAATAGTTTGTTATTAGATGAGATTTATAAAAAAATAAATGGAGTATTAAAAAATAAAATTGTACATAATAAATAGTTTTAGTATTTTATGGTATCTCCACATAATATGGACATATTTTAGTAGTAAATTATTTTTAGTATTTCAAGATGATTTTACACAAAATCTAAAAAAATGTTTTTGTGAGATTTAAAAGAAACAAAAAATTAAATATGGTCATTATGAGGATGGGAAAGGATTTAAACATGCTTAATTATTATGGAATTATAAAGCAATATTTGGTTCAAAAGCATGTTGGTTGGATGTCTTACTATGCCTAAGGTTACACTTTAGTGTAGAGAAGATGCACATAGTAGTGATGTAGGATGTGCTTTAGATTGTTTTGGGTTCAAGTGGAGTTGAACCTAGATGTTCCCCCACAAAACGAATAGACCTTTAGGAGACAATGTTGCAAGGTACCCAAGAGTAGCATGCTTTGAGCAAAGGTGAGACTTTGGTTTTTTCATGTTGCAATTTGGTTCATTTCACAAGTTGTGTGTGGTTTTTTCATGTTGCAATTTGGTTCATTTCACAAGTTGTGTGTAAACAACTTCTATGGAAAAAAGAAGGGAGCGACCTTCCTTTTAGAAGTATTTGTAAACAATAGGTGCCTTGGTTGGAAACCAAGGATGAAACCTAATCAACTTTGTTATGTGGACTTGATTGTGAATTGAAAAATCGTGAAGGTGTTGGTGGATTTTAGCACCTCCTACAACTTCTTGAAGGCGTTGGTAGGCGAACTTCGACTTAGGCTTGGATTGTGTGGTCATGTTTCAGTTAAGGTGATCAATTCTAAAGCTAATGCAATAGTTGAAGTTGCATCTGTTAGTCAGTTCAATAGGTGAACTTGGTTACATGAAATTATCAACATGGGGATCATAAACAGATGAAGTGCATCCAAAATATATGTAGGCCTTACCTTCCAATTTATCCCTAAATGATAAGTTATGCAAAAGGAAAAATGTTTGTCGTTTTAGCTGCAAAAACATAGTTCTGTTTAGCTACAGAAAACATAGTAACCATTCACTGTTTCGTTGCAGAGACAAAGTTTTGTTCAGCCACAAAAAGAACAAAGCATTTACTAATGATGCAGAAACAAAATTGTAAAGACACAAAGATAATTCCAACACTTAGGATCATCAATCTACTGGACTGTTAATAACATTCTTTCAATAATCTGAAGCAATGAGAGTTCCTATTGTGGAAATAACAATCAATTATTCAATTGATGTCTGTTGTGTTAGTTATCTTGCGTGAACATAAATAAAGAAACTTGTATGAAATAAATGAACATGAATATCAAATCTCACAACTGAATAAGAAAAACAATACTAACAGTAAAATAATTGAGCAACATACTCCTCCTCAAGGGGCCCTCCTGGCTCAGGGAACACTACTTAGAAAAGATCGTATAAGACTGAACTTATAAACTCAAGATATACGACTCATGTATTTGCACAGTAACTAGATCTTGATATATTAATTCAACATCAATATAATGTTACAACAATTTAATAACAAAAGATGTGCGTCACTATGAAGGTTTGATAACCCCTATTTATACATTACAATCAAGATTGCATAGATCCAATTTTCATGGATCTCAAACCCAACCACAAGTATAATTCTGGGAAAACTTGTTCTAGAAAATCAAGCATATCTCCCAAATCCTTCACATTTCGAGGAAATTGCTTACAATTTAGCTAATTGGGCTTGTTCTGCTAAAAACTCATGTCCTGGATTTCCAAGATTCGCTTTCAACTGCTAAAAAAATGCGCCACAAAATCACTGCTTGGAAACTAACATGAGTTGATGGAAATATTTGACCAAGAGTTGGAGCTTCGTGCTATCGATGTGGGCATGATCTAATTGTTGTTTTTCTTCATATAATATATGATCGATATATTATTACAATGATGAGTGTTCCATATATAGGGAACAAATGGTGACCATACTGAGTGTTATGCATGTAATAACATATAGCATATTGAGTCTTTATTATTCCTTATCAAATCACCATGACTAGGACAAAGACCACATCCGGATCTTTCACCACAAGTACACCCTTGTGAGTGAATGTTAGCGTGATGCTAACTGACACGTGCAAAACACTTCAAGCACCTCGAGTCCATATTATTCCTTGTCATGATCAAGGAAGGGCTACGTCTGGGCCCATTTGCCACAAGTGCACCTTTATGATAAATGTATCCTATCTCCCTTGGTCTGCAGCCCAATCTAGGAGAAGTTCCGCCTGATGCTGAAACATCAACACTCCCTCTTAGCTAGGGAGGTATATTTCCATATAATGACATGATTAAATCCACAATGGGGATTTAATCCAATAACAAAAATAATAAGAATGCTCTTCGCAGTTACATTATTTCAACAGAATGGTTTGTCAAAAACCATTTTCCATACTCTGTTTTAATGAATTATAAATATGTTTCATGAGACATTCATGATATCATGTGTGAAAGGGGTACCTATGGTATAATTTGTTAAAAACCATGCAATGTGTGTGCTTATGAATGTGCATATCACCACTGAATGGAATGGGTATTTAAAGATTCTTCCCTCTTTCCATGTTTTAGCAAAGAGAGATTCTTCACAGTGCATGCATTATATTCAACAAATCCACTCTAATTACTTTTTTAAGGAAATACTTTTTATAGAATCGCTTTGGCTAAGCTATTGCATTATGAGGGGTGTATTTGTGTTGTCAAAGTCACCCAAGACTTGCACTTGGCCCCATTCACACTCATTCGGGAAGTTTTGAACCCAAGTCTACATGTTAATACAAGCCTGATCACCTCGTTGCTCACTCCTAGACCACACTCTTGTGGGCTCCACTCTCATTAGTTAATACACACAATATTGAATACGGACCACATTCGTCTAGTCTGAAACATTGATTTATAAACTGTTGCGATAGATTCGAAAAATCATCACCAAAATATTGAATATGCTTCCTTATTACATTTAAGTGTCAAGTAACAACCACCTATTAAGAGGTGGGACACCATTTTTACATGTGTGTGTGACTGTTCAATTGGACTTAGCGACCATGTTGTCTCAACCACTTACAATGCTCCCTGATTGGGAGTGCATCAACCACTTTTTTAAGGAATCAAACCTTGGTGGAGGTTCTAATAATGCTATGCTTTCTCAGACCTGCTTGACCACTCGTGACTTACACAATACATAAAGACTATGATTTATTTATCCTTTCTCAAATTGAGATAATGGTTTACTCATTAACGTTGTATCATGTTATAAATGATTTATAGTTTTGGTTAGTTGCACATTCTCAATTCATTTTTATCTAAGTTTTGTTTCAACATGGATAACAATTGTGAGAAAAGGGTGGTTTATGATGCATTTCCCACACCAAAAGCTTTGACAATCTATAAACTTACTTTGGGGTGCAAGTACATGAGTTGATGTTATAGCATCCTCCTTCATTTTGGTACTAACATAAACAATTGTATTGGTGGCATGCCTCATGAGCCCTCTCTAAGTTGTGGTTGTTATCTATTATGTCTATAATCGCAAGGTATTACTACAATGGCATATCTTGTTGATGAAATTGCTTAATTTTAAAAAACACTTTCATCGCTTTAGCTTTGGTTACCGATTGCTTAAAATTGTTGATTTATTTTGAGTGTCTTCCAAATGCAAGGAATTGCGAGGTACTTCTTATTCTCTATTTGGTTTCTAATATTGTCTCCTCATTGTGATTGATATAGAAAATGAACCTGGGAATTATAAAATTATGGAGAAAATACATATGATGCAAATTATATAATGCAATCTTAAGGGCTCTTCCCATGTGAGCTATCTCAATGTCCAAATTAAACTCGATTTCCAATAATTTAGTAAAATATGATTGTTATAAGTCAAAATTGTGGACATTTGCAATTAAAACTGTGGTTTATTGGCGAGGTTGATGGAGTGTTCAATGGTTTATGAGGCTTTCATTCTTGTTATGGTTTTTCCTAGAAAATGATATGTTAAACATGGATGAGGTGAAATGCAAGTCCTCAATAAATTTGGTAGAATAGGTACTTCTCAACTGGACATCTAAGCTAAAATAACTTTTTGTTATGCAACATATTCCTTTAAAATGTGTTTTTGGAATCACTTTTGACAAAAGAAATCATGGATCTATCTTTCATATATATATTTTTATGGTTCATAGACTCGTATATGCAAGTAATTATGCCATGTTTTATTTGGCAATTATTCTAGTTACATTTTTCATGTGTGTATGCATTCCCATGTATTGTTTTTATGTCAGGTCAAATATTTCCATGTTAGGGTGATTTGTAGGGATGCTAGTGGTTAACTATACCATACATAATGAGATGTGATTGTCATCTCACACTTGCCACATGTTATAACATTGACAATCCATGTAGATCACAATCATATAATTCAATCAATGTTATGACATGTGGTAGTAGTTGATGTACGACACTTACCATCAACATCTACACACATACCATTAAACTCAACATACCTTAAAATTAAATTGAATGATATTCATCCCTTTCCTTCTTTTCTTGTTTGTATTATATAATTAGATTTTTATAATTACTCAAAGCAATATTCCCTAGCATAATGTTATTTTTATTGTTTTAATTTTAAAGTTAAAATTAATAATGGAGAAAAAAAATACTTAAAATGAATCATATTGATGCAAGAATAAAGAAATGAAACACTTCATCAAAAAATTCTACATCAAGAAATTTACGTGTTTATGGATGGATTAGAGTGGTATCACAATATTTAATACAATTTGTTGGTGAAATTAAAATGGAAAGTGAAATATATATTGATATTTAGGAAATATCAAAATATGTTAGTATAATAAATGATAAACAACCAACAAGGGGTGAGTCAGTCAATTCAATTGATCGAACTCTACTGCATCAAATTCATCAATCTGGTGCCCGTAGACTTGTGAGATGCAAATAAAGTATATGCAAGATTAAAGCCTATCCTATCCTATCTAAGAGATGTTGGAATGAAATTAAATGATTGTATGAACTAACACTAAGGATTGCAACTTGTTACTGGACTGTGGGACCCTAATGCTATATGTCTCTCAACCACAGTCTTTCATTACCAACAATGTTCATGTGATTTCTCGTGTGTATCTTATTAGAACTTGCGTCTTCAACGGTTTTAGTCCTATAGTGGTCTAAGCATAAAACCAAATTGCTCATTTTTTAGCTGCAGAAACAAAGTTTCGGCTTAGTTACAAAAACAAAGTTTCTTCTTAGCTACAAAAAATAGAGCATATGTAAATTTAATGAAAAAGCACAAGAATGATTCTAAACTCTTGAAATCATTAACCTACTTGGTTTTTAGACTCAAGACAATTTCAATCTTTCAATCATATGATTTAATGAAGGTTTCTATAATTGAAGTAAAACAATCTTTATTCAATTAATAATTTATTTGCATTAGTCTTCCTGTGTGTTGCAAATGGAAATCATAAATGAAATGCAAGAAATGAAAGAACATAAATCAAATCCACACAAGTGAGAAATTGAAATGGCATTAACATAAATAAAAGAACAAACTCCTCACTCAAGGGGCACTCCTGGCTCGATGAACGTTGCTGGAGAAAAACTATAGAACTGAACTTATGAAACTAAAACACACAACACATGTAATTGACAATAACCAAAGCTCTTATATTAATCTCATATCAACAACACAAAATTACAGAAGTTTGATATCATATCCAATGTTGTTTTGAAGATTCTCAAGATTGATATTTATATATTACAAATGGGATCTTGGAGATCCAAAACCTACGGATCCTCAAACCGACCACAACAATAGATTTGAAAAAATATGTTTTAGAAAATCGCTTATATCTCCCAAATCTTTCACTTTTTGAGAAATCCTCTTGTTGGACATCTAAATGGGATCATTCTACACAAAACCCATGTCCCCGATTTTTGAGATTCTCCTTTATCATTCCATAAATCGTGTTTCAAGATCGTTTCCTGGAAACTATTGCTAAATTCGACCATATCTTTGACCATGAGCTGGAGATGACTACCTTTGACCCGGGCATGATCCAAGCAACATGAAACCATATTGATGCATTTGTCAACAAAACCCAAATTGTGGAATCTCTTATGGTGTTGGGTGAATATGCCAATCATGGAAGTTTTTATGGAAATTGTGTGTTTAATTACCAAAATCTCTTGAGAAACCATCAACAATAAAACCAAAGTATAATTCTAATCAATTCATTAAAAATAAGGAAGTTAATGACAATTAACCACTTAATGCTTGGATGTTTGTATTGGTGCATTCATGAGGAAATAAGGTAAAAATGGTAATGGATGAATGGATACAAGAGGCGAAATGATCAGAAAAGAAGTAATTCTAATGGTGAAAAATATGTCAAATCAATGACCGAGCATATCCCCCACTCTTGAGGGTTGGCATGTCTTCATGACAATGAAGTAGGAAAATGATAACTTTGCAATATTTGACAAAACTGCACAACCCAACTGTCTCATCAATACTTGGCAACAACATGTGATCTGAAGAGATAACTTTTGAACCATAAACTAGTCTTGTTGAGCTCAAAGATTATCCTTAAGAATTGATGAACCAGATATTTGAATATGAAAACCTAAGATGGAATCCAAAGGGACCATCTAGTCCTTGAGTAGAGCACAATGAGCACTACATGACAACCATGAAAGGGAACCTATCTTCAAAATCTGCTTTGGTTATCACCATATGCAATTCCATACATATTTCTTGTTATCTTCAGTGTTGGCAGCATGCCTGATAATTCAGAACCATCATCATCCTCTTTCCAAAAATCATGCAACATATTTTCTCCACTGTTTAAACCGATACTTCTTTCTCTCTTTGAAATCATCCTAAACTCCATTCTAGCCTTGAGGCTATGTGAATTCAACTCTAGATCTAACACGCTAGCCTCTTTACTATCTTTACTCCTCCAATCAAACTCACAGATGCAATTCCTTCTGGTTATAGATCCAAAGGCAGAGGAGGAAGGTAAAACCATGAATGCTCCTTCAAATTAAAGATTTGGACTCTGTTACCATGTACAACAAATGAAATGAATGTTTCGCTTATTTTAAATGCAGCTCTGGTAGCATAAAATTCTTGTGATGAGAGTATATTTTTCCAACTTTTTGAAAACATTCCTAAAAGATGTATCTTATTGAATGAAAGGAACACACATCAAGCATAATTGTGCCAAATCATTTGGAAGACTTGGAATGAGAATACCATCTGTATTAGCCTCTAAGGATTCAAAATCATTTCGCTTGGAACTTGGTTGCAAGACTTTTCTTAGCACCCACTAATATACATTGGTCCAGTAGGATGGAAGGGAGCATCATCAAGATCATTGAGAACAACACCATAGACAATAGAACTTGCAAAAGACAATCCCACCAGCCACACCATCTCTAAAAATGCCAAACTGAAAACTGATGCTGAGAATTCAATGTTAGAGAAATCTGCCAAATGGTAAGAGGAAAAACCTCCATCAACAGATCTGAGAAGATATTTTAAAGTACCTTTGGTGGTGATGGCAACTTCATCAAAAAGTAGTTTGCAAATCTGAATTGTACACTAGTAGATCTCTGTCCTATCTTTTGGTTGATGTCCATATTTACACAAGAAAAATAAACTCTCTGTTTCTGTTCTTAACTCTATCTTAATTTCATCTTGAAATAAATTTGAAAGAAAAATAAATTGACCACCAATCTAAAAATAGGTTGACAACAAACCTTTGGGCAATCTGAAAACAAATCAAATTTGTTTTCTTCACAAATCTAGATATTTCCCAAATTGCCAAAATACACAAAAATATACATCTTGGGCTCGTTTTAAGGGCAATTTGAGTGCTTAAAAAAAGGAAAAAAAAGGAAAAAAAAGGAGAAAGTGTATTTCACCATTTCCCATCATGCCACAATTCCAGATTTTTATTTTCATGAGAAAAAGATACTGCTGTTAAAAAATACTCAAATTTTAGATTACTCTTACACAATGACAAAAGTTTGAAATCTGACTTGAAAACATGCTTGTACAACTTTTCTTGTGTATTTTCGGAGAATTGTGTTTGCGTTTTACTCAAATTGATATATGGGACACAAAACCCATGTCCCCATTTTTCTTGATTTGGCCTTGGCTTCTTAAAAATAGCGTACAAAAATGCCCTTAAAGCAGATTTGATAGTTAAAAATAAAGAAATGTGTTGAATTTTTGTTTGACTTTCTCTCACGAGCAACCCGTTTGAGTTTAATGGGATCTGATAGGAGCAACAATTCTATCATATAACTCCTTAGATTCACACGAGATCATAATGAAAAGGATAAAAGAATGTATGATGATGTGATAAAATGGTGATAAGAGGTTCGATGATGAAGGGTGAAGTATATCGAGAAGGTAACTTGCAAAGAAAAGGAGATAAAAACAAACTGAGATAATAACATAGGATAGATCATAGGAATGCCAAGCTTATAGTGGTATCTCATCATTATTTCTAATATCTTTAACAAATAAAAAATTCTTACCTTTGCTGCTTAGAAAATGGAACATGAATCAAGTGCTGGAACCTAGGTGTAAGGAGTGTTGACTGAAAATTTGATCTTGCTCCTTGTTGATCTAATGGACTCTCGATGGTCGATAGATGGATGAGCTTCTGGTGCTGATTTGGAGCCATCTCCAAGTCACGATCTAGTCATGGATTGCACACAACCATGTAAAACTATGAATTTGCTACAGAAAAATAGTTGTGACTATTACAAAAATTCTGTAATTTTTATTAGATTGACTTTAAAAACATGCCAATGCATCCCTTATCATGCATTTTCTAAAAATTTCACTCATGTTATACATAATTTATCATATTCTCTTTCAAACCCATATCTCAAAATTCCTTAATTCAACCTCATCTTCCTGCAAATGACACCCAAAAATCGTCCCTGGAAATAGTTTGCTACAAGAAATCTAGTTTCTACAACACTTTACAGGGGAGTTTCAGTAGCTACAGAAAAATATCTGTAATCCAAAAATTGCAGAAATTAAGTTTCTCTAAAACATCTTCATAAAGCAAAGTAAGCTATGATCTTGTGCAATTATTCTTTGCAATATTTGTTTAAAAGAAACCTTGTTGCTGAGGTAGAAATCAAATACTTAAATGCTTGAAATTATGTTGTTCCATTTTACCTCTCTGTTGTCATAATGATTTGAAAATGATCAGGAGAAGATGAGTACCAAGTGCTTGGATGCTTGGGAAAATAAATATGTTGAAGACTGTTTGAAGGAGATGGAACTGAATCTGCATAGATATGGGAAAGTTTTGGAACTGTTGAAGATTTTGGAAATGTTGATGAAGAATCTGAAGATGATGTTGATGAAGAATATGATGCATATATGAAGATGAATAATTTGAAGATGATGCTGATGAAGAATCTGATGAAGATTTGAAGATGATGCCGATGAAGAATCTGATGAAGATTTGAAGATGAATAATTTGAAGATGATGCCGATGAAGAATTTGATGAAGATTTGAAGATGAAGAATCTGAAGATGATGCTAATGGAAATTTGAAGATACTGCTTGCCAATGAAGACGTCATAATTGAATTTCATGAAAATTTGCATGAAATTCATAGATCGTAAATATTGTGTTGCATGCGAGTTTGGAAAATAAGTTAATGACTAACAATTTCTTGAAAAACAGGTTCACGTGACTTTTGGTAGCTACTGAAAGTCACTGTAACTACAAAAAGTTTGTAAACTGCATAAATTAACTTGCTTCATGGATCCCCTTGAATAGTAAGCTCTGAATTGGAATATGAAACTCAATATTTTCTCTCCCCCACACTAAGGATGATGCATGTCCTTATGCATCCTTCTAAAATATGATATTTGATTACTTGTTGCTGGAAGAATGAAGAGGCTGCTAAGTGAAGGAGTTCTACGCTACAAGAAATCTAATACATGCAATCAACTGTTGAAACTAAAGATTTGGAGTTTTTATTTTAAATCAAAAACTATGCTTTGTTGACCATCCATATAAAATGAGAAATACTACTGGAACCAAAATAACAACCATGAATACTACTACAGGGAACCTGAAACTTTGCTCAATGGAAATATACTACAACAAGAATGACATTCCCTTTTTATTTGCAAGATGCAGAAAAGGCCACAACTGTTGATACCATTAAACCATATAGTCTTCATCAAAACCTAAATCCGTGGTACAATTCTTACCATGCGAATGGATGTGCTGGCGTCGAGCATGGAAATAGATCATTGGATCACCGACCATTGAATGCATGTAGTTAACCAATGCGAGATTACTCACCATTGATGTCAATGAAATTCAAGGTACCTTTATGCATCTTGTCAGGCACAAATGAAAGCTTTGGAGTCGAGTAACTTGTAGGATCTGAAAGTCAGGAGACATTAATGCATCCCCACTACTATCAACAAGGAAACCTATCATTGAGGCATACAAGTTATAAGGAATTATAAATATCTCTTGATCTTGATCATTGAGGCATACAAGTTATAAGGAATTATAAATATCTCTTGATCTTGATCCCAGATAGAGTGTTGAAGTCGATGGGACAATACCTATTGGAAGGAAGGCCTTAAGAGATCCCACATCATCCAGTATGAGCATATAACAAAAATGTTTTGAAGAATCAAAATATAAGATTGAACCAATGTGCAAAACTTATTGAGAATTTTGCCTGCTAGTTGCCTGGTTTTCAAGCAAAAACTTATGTCCAGTTGCGCCAATAAAATAGTTTTCACAACTAGACTTATTTTTATCTTTACTATTTCATTGAGGCATACAAGTTATAAGGAATTATAAATATCTCTTGATCTTGATCCCAGATAGAGTGTTGAAGTCGATGGGACAATACCTATTGGAAGGAAGGCCTTAAGAGATCCCACATCATCCAGTATGAGCATATAACAAAAATGTTTTGAAGAATCAAAATATAAGATTGAACCAATGTGCAAAACTTATTGAGAATTTTGCCTGCTAGTTGCCTGGTTTTCAAGCAAAAACTTATGTCCAGTTGCGCCAATAAAATAGTTTTCACAACTAGACTTATTTTTATCTTTACTATTTCATTGAGGCATACAAGTTATAAGGAATTATAAATATCTCTTGATCTTGATCCCAGATAGAGTGTTGAAGTCGATGGGACAATACCTATTGGAAGGAAGGCCTTAAGAGATCCCACATCATCCAGTATGAGCATATAACAAAAATGTTTTGAAGAATCAAAATATAAGATTGAACCAATGTGCAAAACTTATTGAGAATTTTGCCTGCTAGTTGCCTGGTTTTCAAGCAAAAACTTATGTCCAGTTGCGCCAATAAAATAGTTTTCACAACTAGACTTATTTTTATCTTTACTATTTCGTTTATTTATTTATTCTTTTACCTTATCCTACTTTGCCTGAAAAACAAAATCTCTTTAAATTATAGGAATACTTGCAATGGAGCCATGTGCGTAACATGATTATGACTAAACTCATACTCAGGGTTGAAAAATATACTTTGATAGATACTCGAATATGAGAAACCAACTTCTTTGAATGATATAATGTCAATAATTGTTGAAGAGTGATGAAATGATGTGAACTAATAGTTTCCCAGAACCATAATTCAATGTAGTCGTGATGCCCTTGGTTCACTTGTTCATTACCTTCGTTTTGTATGTCCTTTGTCATGCCATGTAGATCTTCTACTATTTTTTAATTGGGTCTCTTGTACGCATAAATGATCTGATGATAGGCATGGTAGAAATTCCTTGATCCCAGGTTCTAATGTCTGCTCTCCATCAAATGTTTTCCATGACCATTTGATCTCTTCTAGGTCTTGTTCTTGATGTTGCTCATGGAAGTTTTGGTCTTCTATCACTTCATGGAGTGCAGGTATGTTCCTGAATGCTATCAAGATTTTCTCCTCATGAGATGTAAAGATGTTTCCGACTGCAGCTAGGATTTGAGAGATTTCTTGGAGTATCATTTCCTCCTTTGCTCAACAAATTATTTAACATGCTTGAATTGTTCTTGCTGGTTGATAGTCTGTGTCTGTCACATGGATTAGTGCATGGGGGTTCTTACAATGCCCAAAAATAATTGAAACTTTTCTACTTTTTGAATGAAATCTACAAAAAAATGAAACACACTACGTCTTGAATTCCTCATGCTACTAAAACCTTGCTGTCTCCAGGTTATCATTTGACATGAGTTAGTATTTCCATGTATTATACTTAACATGATTTAAATGGTTGAAGAGAGACTCACTACAACTCTACTTATAATGAATGCATCAAGCTTCTATACTATAAAGAAAATTTATAGTAAGGATGTATTCGTGTCTTACTGTCTCTCTTCCCATGCATTTATTCCTATATGCACTTAAATTATAAAAATAAAAACTAATTCCTTTTTTCACTTCCCCGACAACGATGCCAAAAATGTCTATCAGTTCAATAGGTGAACTCAACTACATTAAATTATCAACCTGGGGATCATAAACTGATGAAGTGCATGCAAAATATATGCAAACGTTAGTTTTCAATTTGTCCCTAAATGATTACTTATGCAAAAGGAAAATTGTTTGTTGTTTTAGTTGCAGAAACAAAGTTCTGTTCAACTACAAAAAACAGAGTAATTGTTCACTATTTAGCTCCAAAAACTGAGTTTTTTTCAGCTGCAAAAAGAATAGAGAATTTACTAATGATGCATAAAAATAATTGTAAAGAAACAAAGGTAATTTCAACACTTAGGATCATCAATCTACTAGACTATTAATAACATTATTTTGATCATCTTAAGCAATGAGAGTTCTTGTTGTGGAAATGGAAATCAATTATTCAATTGATGTCTGTTGTGTTGGTTATCTTGTGTGAATAGAAATAAAGATTTTTTCATAAAAGAAATGAAGAGGAATATCAAATCTCACAACTGAATAAACAAAACAATACTAACAATAAAATAATTGAGCAACGTACTCCTCCTCAGGGGGCCCTCCCGGCTCGAGGAACGCTACTTAGAAAAGATTGTATAAGACTGAACTTATAAATTCAAGATATACAACTCATGTATTTGCACAGTAACTGGATATTGATATATTAATTTAATAGCAATACAATGTTACAGTAGTCTAATAACAAAAGATGTGTGTTCCTATAAAGGTCTGATAACCCCTATTTATACATTACAATCAAGATTGCATAGATCCAATTCTCATGGATCTCAAACTCAGTCACAACTATAATTATGGGAAAACCCGTTTTAGAGAATCAAGCATATCTCCCAGATCCTTCACATTTTGAGGAATCCACACCATCATCATGTAATTGGGCTCGTTCTGCAAAAACCCATGTCTTGGATTTCCAAGATTCACCTTCATCTACTCGGAAATCACGCCACAAAATCACTTCTTGGAAACTAATGTGAGTTGATGGAAATATTTGACCAAGCATTGGAGCTTCGTGTTGTCGACCTGGGCATGATCTAATGGACACATAAACATCTCGAACTTTCAATTTGAAAATTCCATGTGGTTGATTCTCACTTGGACAAGTGGAAGTATGAAAATCGATGATGACAGTAGTAGGAAGTAAACTGTGGTGGCTTGGAGCTCTTCAGGCTTGGAAGAATTGAACTGTGGCTACATACTTCATCAACCATCATTAGTAAACCAACCATCATCCTCTTTAATTCATTAAAAATAAAGGAAATTAACAATAATTAACCATTTAAGGCTTGGATTTTTGTATTGGTGCATTCATGAGTAAATAAGGTAAAATAGCATTGGATGAATGGACAAAAGAGGTGAAATGATCATAAAAGAAGTACTTCTAATGGTGAAAAAGGTGTCAAATAAATTACCCAACAACATCCATAGTTCACTTTCAGTTGGGAAAATGGGAGGGTTGTGTGGACTTCACAATGGTGTAGTTGGATGATTTTGAAGTCATCCTCATGCATGACGTCCTAAGGATAACTCAAGTAGTTTTCATACCATTCATGGATAAGTTGTTGATTCTTAGTGGGTAGAATCCTTGTGTTATGTGAACATCATCAAGTAATCTTGATGGAGAGGTGTGGTTGGTATTTGCACCGAGCATGAAGAGGGAAGTTCAAAACTTAGAGTTTCATGTCTATGTTGCAACGCTGATTGGAGAAGTGGATGAGGGTGGAGTGAAAACGCTTATTCCACAAACACTTTCCAATGTGTTGAATGACTTTGGATATTGGATGCAAGGGACTTTTCCAAAAGTTCTCCTACGAAGGTGCATCATTGATCATTGTATTGATCTTGAACCGAGGTTGTACCGCCCATTGAAGTATCCTTATCGACCTTTTGGACTAGAGTTGGAAGAAATAAGAAAACAATTGAGTGAGCTCATTAATGCTGGCTTCATCTTGTCTTCATGGTCCCCTTATGGTGCACCTATCCTCTTCCAGAAGAAGGACACCCTAGAGTTGAGGATGTGCTTGGACTACCATGTGTTGAATAAGCAAATTATCAAAAAATGGTAACTCTTACATTTAGTAGTGGATTATTTTGACAAGTTGGCTAAGTGAAAGGTTTTCTAAAAGTTGGACTTGAGGTAGAGATACTACCCAGTAAGGATCATGGAAGGAAATATTGATTTTCTTGTTATGCATTTTGGGTTATGCAATGCTCTAGCTACCTTTTGCACCTTGATGAATGATGTGTTTAGACCATTCTTGGACAAGTCAGTGGTTCTCATTTTGGATGACATTTTGGTGTTTGGTGAGAACATGGAACATCATAAGAGGCATTTGATTCATTGAGGAAAAATCAACTTTACTTGAAGAAGTCCAACTGTGTTTTTGGGCAGACTAAAATTTCATTCTTGGGCCATTGGATAGGACAAGGATGCATCCGCATGGATCATGTGAATTTCAAGGTGATCGAGGATTGAAAGGAGCCAAGAATAGTGCATGGGGTAAGGATTTTCCTTGGGTTGGCTCCTAATTATTGTAGGTTTGTTGAATCTTACTTGAATATTTCAACGCTACTTAGTGACTTGTTGAAGAAGGATAGATCGTGGAATTGGTTGGAGAAGTATCACAGAATGTTATGCACACTAAGTGTAGACTTGTGGTTGTGCTTGTGTTGAATATGTTAGAGTTTTGAAGTGTAGACATATACTTCAGATTATGCCATTGGAGGAGTTTTGGTGTAGGAAGGTCATTTGGTAGCCTATGAACACATAAAACTATAAGATCTTGAATGGAGGTACCTTTTTCATGAAAAAGAGATGAAAATATTTGTGCATTGCCTAGAAGCATGGATGCACTACTTGTTACACAAGCTGTTTGTAGTGAAGATAGACAATGTGGCAATGAGTTACTTTGCCACTAAATCAAAGTTGTCACCTAAGTAGGCATGATGGAAAGACTTCTTAGTAGAGTTTGATAAGACCATTAAGTATTGTCCATGAAAATGTTGTGGCAAATGACTTGAGTAGAAAGGTGTAGTGTGCAACAATTGAGGAGGTTGAAGAACCTTTGTTGATGCAAGTGGGAAATAAAGTGCAATTTATGACATAATTGCAAGAGAAGATAAACATCGGGTTAGAGAAGGATCTCATTGCTTCGACATTATGAAACAAATGAAGGAAGGAAAAATGAGGTAGTATTGTGTGGGCAATGGATTTCTATACTTTTGTGATAACATGTATGTGCCTAGGTGATTTAACCTTTAAAAGGAGATCTTAAGGGAGTGCCATTATTTTCTTTGGGTAGGGCACCCAAGACAACAAATGATGATGGCATTGTTGGAACAAGGTTACTATTGGGAACATGTGAGGTGAGACGTTGAGGAATACATATAGACTTGTTTTGTGTGCCAAGAAGACAAGGTAGACACCAAAATGTAGGCAGGTCCACTCCAACCTTTACCAGTGCTAGGGAGACCTTGGGAAAGTGTCTTTATGGACTTTATCACTTTGCTACCTATTTTGCAAGTTTATAGTGGGATATTTGTTGTGGTGGACCAATTTTCCAAGTATACGACCTTCATTCCAATGAAGGATAGGAGGTTATGTTCTTGAAGAATGTTGTTAAGTACAAGGGTATCCCATTGAACATTGTGTTAGATAGGGATACAAGATTCATAGGGTAGTTTTGTATGGATTTGTTTAGACTTGTTGGAACCATAGTTTGAATTATCATCCATAGATTGATGCATAGACATAACATACCAATGGCCTTTTCGAGGATTAATTAAGGAATTTTATTTTTGAAAATAAATCAATTTGGATGGATTTGTTGGATGCAACCTAGTTTAGTTACAACATGTTGTTGGCGCGGAATTGATCAAACCAGGGTCCTTCTCAGGTTACCAACAAAAGGCACCGGGTAGTCTAGAGAACTGCCATTTTCATCTCCTCCAAAGAGAATAAGTCTCACCCGAAGCACAACCAAGACAGAAAGATAGGGAAGGGAAAGGAGAATACTTAGGTGGGTTTCCATAATCTTCAAGATTCACCATGATCTTGCACAAGACAGAATAACCACCGAACCAATCATAACTCATTCATATTAGAAATAAAGACACTCAAGTTGCGAAAGCATTTGTACACAGAGACAACATATTGATCTTATCAGGCATAAAGAAGCATTGTAAGGAGACAATTCATAAGCATGCACACAAAATGACACAATAATTTCAAAATTTTAGGTCTTTCTTTATATATTATCAGCAGAGATTCTCAGATACAATATTAGAGATACAAATCAGCACTCTATTACAAATGTCTGGCTCCAGACTCATGTCACAGAGCTCTAACTACTCTTTTCCCCAAAATGTATACAAGTTACAGTCATAAAACCTTTTGTCTGTCTGCGCACTCTATACCATCTATGAAACAACCCAAAACTAAGAAACTACACCCAACCATACCCAACAATAAAAAAGAAAACCCAACCCTTTTACAATAATATGCATCTCATATATAGGCTGAGTGGGATCTTCTGGATTTGGGATCTGCATGATTCTTGTTCTTGTTCTGTTGTAACTACTTTTGCCTTGCTGGCGTTGCGCTGTCCCATTTCGCAACTGATTTCTGTTTCTTTACTTGCTCCACTTTCCAACTCTTTTGTAGCTTGTGAAAATCATGTTTGACCAAAACTGGGATTGTATTCCTCCTTGCGCAACTTTAACCCAAAAATGAAGGGCCCAACAAGCTCCAACCACAATCCTTGACTCGCCCTCAAGTCAAGTACTTGGCTCTTTCGTAGCTTCTAGGAGTGCCTATTGCTTTCCATACAAATTACAATCACAGAACCTTTTCTCAACTACACCCAACCATACTCAACACTATCAACCAACCCAACGAACCAACCCTTTTACAATAATATACATCTCATATATAGTTTGAGTCGGATCTTCTAGCTTTGGGATCTACATGCTTTCTTGTTCTAGTTTTGTTATAACTTCGTTTGCCTTGCTAGTGTTGCGTTGTCTCCTTTCACAACCGATTTTTGTTTCTTTACTTGTTCCATTGTCCAACTCTTTTGTATCTTGTGCAACTCGTGTTTGACCAAAACTAGAACTATAGTCCTTCTTGTGCAATATTCAAAACAAAAATGAAGGGCCTAACAGGATTCGACCACAAGCCTTGACTCGCCCTCGAGTCAAGTACTTGTATCTTTCACGGCTTCTAGGAATTCCTTTTTATTTCCCTTATCCTCCTTCTCTGCTTTTCTTTCATTTTCTGCTTGTGATTTCTCCTTTTTCAACTCTTCAAACGAAGGGCCCAACTCTGGGACCAACTCTAAGGCCCTCTTCCTGACTTCCTGGAAACCCCCAATTTTATCCTGCCACTTCTTGGCAAGGAGTGAGGCTTCAACTACAAATTTTTGAGTCACATTTGTGATACATCCTTTAGGCTTGGATGCGACCAGGGATTTACAGTCAGAATCGATTATAGAATCTACCTGATGCATTTGCATGTACACTGTCTGAACAATAGGTTGAAATTCGTGCAACTCTTTCTTGGCTACGTACTGCGGTTCAAACAGAGCGTTCAAATCATTGTTTGCTTGATCTGTTTGAGCAAGTGGATTCTTGCATGTACCTCCTCCAGAGTTTGGTTTCACCTTGCAATAATTCTCATCCAGTCTCCGACTTCACGAAATATCCTTGTGCACTCGGATGTGCCCTTGTGTAGTGCTGCTCGAGCATTGTTACTTCCAACACTACTTTCTCCATATGCTCCTGCAACTTCCGAGGTTGTTGTTCTGCTTCCTATTGAATTTCTCGCAGTTGTACTTCCATATTATCTACGTGAATGGCTAGCTATGACCATGCTCCCTGGAGTAGCTTGATTTGATGCACAAGTTCTCCTGCGGCACTGGATTTTGGCAGTTGTGGTGCTACCTTCCTTATTTTCGACCAGGCTTCAATAAGCTTCTACTGAAATCCTTCCAGTTTATGTTCTTCCTAAACCTTAGCATATTCCTCCTGTGTTCTACATGCTTGATCAAGGAGTGCTTCCTCCCTTGCGAACTTTTCATTCCTTTCGGCCTGCTGGAGCCTCTGCTTCAGTTGATTAGTTGAGGCCATGATCATCCCAACCAATTTTGCTGCTAGCCACTGTGCAAGGTCAACAGAAGAGGGGGTGGCATCCCTTTGTACTCGGACCTACAGAGGGATTCCATTGGCCGTTGAATGCTCTGAAGGTGTCTCCACGTCCTCTTCTCCCATCGATGGTCTTGGCACAAGCCTTAACCTCAGTGCTGACGACAAGAAAGTTAGTACCTCTATTCTTGCTAGGCAAAGCTGCAACAACTTTGTGCACTGCTATGGGTTTTGGAGGACTAGCTCCATTTGTTCCTGTACTGATGTTGCACTTTGTCGTGAGGTCATATCAGGTTCCTTATGAACCTCTGGTACCTCTGCGTCTTTGTGGAACTCAACTTCTGGGGTTGCACTTTTGATAGCACCCTAAACCTTGGTCGTTGAGGAAGTGCTCTGAGGACTTAGGACTTGCGGCTTCGACACTATTTGCATCTTCATTGAAGATGGAGTGTCCTGAATTGACACAAAGGGTATGATCTATTGGTTATGGGCTTCAGGGTTGGGACCAGTGAGTTCTATCATATGTTCGGGTATTTCTAGGTTTGGACCAGTGAGTTCTGGTCTCTTCTCGGGTATCTCTGGGGGATCTAACTGCATGGGTTCCAGGTCGATGGTTTAGGATGGAATGGTAGTTTCTTGAGGTGGTGACTAGGGTTGTGGTGGTGATTGAGGTTTCTCTGTGATGATGGTGGTGGATGGAGTGGTTTTAGGTTCAGGGTCATCCTGGATGTCTATAATGTGGGCTGCTTGAGCCGCTGAGCCAGTGTGAGGAACGGTGGATGAAATGGGCTGGGGGTTCAGAACCTTGCTCGGGGAGATTCTCATCCTGGGTTTCTTATCCATTGGCTCTTTGATGAATGCAACTCTGAGAATTTCATTGACATCCTTCCCTGTCAACATAGCCTGATCTGGAAGCTACAGGAACATGGGTAATGTTCTCTTCTTGTGCTCTAGCGGCTACGTCTCTTCCTCCTCATCGGAGTCCATCTATACTGGGGCTTATTTCTTCTATACCTTCGAGCCCGAGCTTGGTCCTACTCCTTCTTCTTGACCCTTCGTCTTTAGAAGCTCCCCAAGAAGAAGATAATGCATCCCCAACTTGCGCAGGTTGCGT
The DNA here is from genome assembly GCA_900067695.1 of Picea abies. Taxonomy (NCBI): domain Eukaryota; kingdom Viridiplantae; phylum Streptophyta; class Pinopsida; order Pinales; family Pinaceae; genus Picea; species Picea abies. The sequence continues at coordinate 2,404 of CBVK0101373121.1, read as the reverse complement.
TTTACTCCTGGCCATGACATAACCTCCTTGTTGAAGGCCTCCTCATCTAAGTAAAATGGTAGCATACATGAGTGGAAGTCCTCTCTGTTGGCATACCTTGGCCATACAAATGTATGGTGGTAGTTCATGCTGAATGCAATGTTCCGCGTGTTGCAGTTGAGCAATTCCTGCAGAATGTGCAACCTTTGAGTTGCATCTAGCAACTTGTTGTACCATTTGGAGAACGTCGTGTTGTTGAAGGAAGTATTCTCCGAGTCCGATGTTGAGTGACAAGGCTTGAATATATTTTCCAACCACCCCTTATCTGCTGCCGACAATGGTATTCCTATGGGTGGCGTCCACTTCAGCATTGTGAACGCAACCAATAAGTAGCCGTAGGTGAAAGTGACACCCTTATCCTGTGCTTCATCACAAGCCACCATGAGTTCCTCTAGTAAATAGCTGCACCAATTAAATACATCACCATTGGCACAAAAGTCTACCATTGATAGGGCATTTAGTGTACACTCTCCTTTGTAATAAGACCACATGACCTTGCTAGAAATTACATAGCAACCGGTCTTGACCGTCTCAGGTAGAATGGGGTCGATCTTAGCTGTGCACCCCCCCTTTGTGTATGGAATAACTCATATAGACCAGGCTCCCCCTTCTTCTTGCCATGCTTGCTAGGACCCTGGAAAAATTTAGACACATCCTTGCCTTTGATGGATAGTCTAGTAAGCTGGTGGATGTCCTTTGCGTGAATTGGATATCTTCTATCCAACCACAAGATTCTATTGTGTACCCTACTAATGAGAAATTTGGTACACCTCACAACTTCTCTAGTGGTGTCGAAAAATGGCAAATCCCCGAGGTTCATAATGGTAGAGTGATACTCCAGAAGACATTTGATACAAATTGCATGCCTCCCAACTCATCCAAAGTGATACTCTAGAAGACATCGATGTTCATATGTGGGAATAGAAGCTGGTCTATCAAGTCAAGGTCGAGGAGATTGAATTGCTTGACCTTCCCTTTGAGATTGCCCATGATCTCGACCCGGGGGTCACAGGGCTCATTTGGTACTACATCCTTTGAAATGACACTTATGATCCCTGTAGCTCTCGACATGGTGATCCTGAACTGTCAACAAATTCAACAGGCTAAACTAGGATTAGGGATCACAACTGAGGGCCGAGGAATTGTACAGGCTTGATCACAATTCAAAATGCACAAATTGCTAAGTTCTCTTTGGGAAACAATGCATCCTACATTGAGTTCACAAAACCTTATACTTGGGATTATCTAGAAAGTTCTGTAATAACTTCTAAGGCTATTCATCATTACCCTATATATGTAACTTGGATCTGAGTTGTCTGACGAGACTGGTTAATGGGGTAAATCTATCGGGTGATATTGGCATTTACTGGGCAAGTTGGTTAGGGACATGGCCAATTCCAGACCTTACTGTTTAATGGATGAGGATCCTGGCGTGAATACCGATCGCATCTTCGCATATCGTAGCTTTATGGTTTAACAAAATTCAGACGTGTTACTGTAGCGGTAATAAAGGCTATGACTAGACTAGGTTCGTGTGGCACATGGACTAGGATTGAGTTCGGATTCGCTCTCCCTCCGATAAAAAAAGGGGTCCCCGTCACATTTAATGACTATCATTAATAGATTTGTGGCTCTTATGATCCTACACTACTGAGTAATCAGTTCTGCATCAAATAACATTTTAGACATAAAAATGAACTACATGTTGCGGCACAATAATGCACTCTTTGACTTTATTAACTGAATTCACAAAAATTACAAAAAAACCTCAAATATAACTACTATACATGCTCCATCGGACTATATAAACAATCCTTTAGCTCAGTTCTGAGACATATAGGGTTTCGAGCAAGCGCCATTCACCCATCCTGGTCGAAGTATACCATCTAGTTGCGCGAGTCTGACTGCTCCAAAAGGTTGGATCTCCGCAACAATAAATGGTCCCAAGCAATGCATGCACAACTTGCCTGGATGTTTATGGCATCGAATGTCATAAAGTAGGACCTTGTCTCCTTGCACAAATGATTTGGTCTTAATGTGTCTATCATGCCAAGATTTCTGCCTTGCTTTCTCCACTGATTGATGGAAGTCTACTAAAAACCTGGTCTCTTCAAGTTCTTGCAATTCCATGAGCCTCTGTGGAACTGATTCATCCTCCAACATGTATGTAATATATGAAATATATAGACTCAAAGTAATGAATTCTGTAGGTACCACAACCTCTTTCCCATAAACTAGATGAAATGGAGTGTACCTGTGGATTTTCTTTATGGTTGTCCTATAATCCCATAAAACCACTGGGACTCTGTCATCCCTGTTATCTCCTCAAATAAATCAAACGAGATTTTGCATTTTAGGTGATAGG
>CBVK0101373119.1:0-17689 GCA_900067695.1 Picea abies | reverse complement strand
AGTAATGCTCCAACCAAGGGTGACATGGGTTGCATGTGGCCAAAAGGAAATCAGGTCACCAACAATGATGACAAAAGCGGATAACTGAAAATAAAGGTGTTTGTACAGTAAATAATAAATAATTTTGGGAAAAATGTACAAATACAGAAACGGGTGCCCCAGTGTGAAATGAGTGCCCTAGGGAGGGCAGAAATTTCTTGGATAACTAATGAAGGGTGGGGGCCCCATTGGCGAGTTTCTATATGAGGTAGGTGAAATGAAGATAGGTTCGCAGATGGGAAAACTGATGGTGGATGAAATGGAGGGTTCATGATCCTGCGAATGTGTAGGTAAAAAGAACTGAAGCATAAAGCGATGATCTGGGAGTCCATGTGGGAAAGCTATAAAAATGAGGAGAAGGAGTATGTGGTTGATCTGCAACATGATGAAAGACTATTGGGACTCCCATCCCTAAAGGGAATGAAGAACAACATGAGTGTCATAAGTGTGAAAAGGTGCTATGAATCGGACAACTCATGTGGGTAAGAAAGCTATCGGGTACCAGTATCGTAGATGAAAAATGAAGGTGTGATTACTGCAGAGATGAAAAAGGGTGTCCTACAGGCCAATATCAGAGGGTGTGATTGGAAATGTAAATTCAATACAGTGGGAGAGACTACATGCTAGTGCTGATTATATACCTGAAGGAAGGATGTGAAGAGATGATGACCAAGTACCTGTACACAGAACAACCAAATACCCAATGTGAACAATATCTGAAGAGAATACCAAATATGAACATGTATTAGATAAATGTGACAATGCACATGTGTACCTGGCCATGATATGAAAACGAGGCACCCCGAGTGTTGTAGGAAAATCTGCCTATGGACAAGTAGATCGACCTCTAGAGCTTGACCTTAACCCTAGACAGAAAATGCTTAACGTGGACACTGACTTCCTTTCAAATCTATCTAAACTAATGCATGAGAAGGAAGGATAATAGAAGTACCTTTTAATCGACGTTTGTCCCTGCACGCTCCAAGTTGCACTCTAGTCCTTCGCTCCTCACTGAGTTCTGTGGACAAAACAAGATACAACCACTTCCTACTCTACTGACATTAGCTTGAAAATAGATCTATCAATGAATGATAAGTTCATGTAACATTAGACACAAACTAGAAAGAAACAGGCCAAGCTTGTCATATTAATGAGAAAAATGACAGCAGTCCTTACAATCGTAGATGTGAATGCGACAGCTTCGTCAAGTCCTCTTCGTCCAACCCTTGCCTGAGAGATCCACAACTCGGATAACAACAGCTTCACTGATCACTTCTCTTTGGTTGACTGTCAGTTTCCTCCAAGATCATAAGTCTCATATGTTCAATTCTTCCTCTTTTCACCATCATAGAGCCTGTTTATATAGGTTGGGAAAGGCCTAACCTCTTGAGTTATGTTTAGAACCAGTTGGGAACCACCTCCTTGGATCAGGGATCTTTTGATGAAACCAAGAATTCGAGCACAACTTCCTTCTAATCTCGAATGATCTCCTCCTCATTCGACTCAATGGGCTAACAATTTCCCCAGAATAGGGAGCGCTCCTCCAAAAGGGGTATCAGAGCGTTATAGCACTCCTGATGTGCCTTGGGAAAGAGCAAGCACTCTTAAGGTAAGCAGCGCTCTTCTAGAAGGGTTGAAGGGCGTTATAATGCTTCTGAATCATGGTAGAGGAGCGCCAGTTCTTCTCCAGTTGTGTTAGAGGAGCGTTCCCCTTCCAAACCACTGTTTCAGGGCCTCTTTCAGGTGTCAAGAATTATTTGATTCCAGTGGATCAGTTCTTTCTCTTCAATTCAGTCATATGAGGTGTCGTAAGTGCTTCCTTGGTGTCGTTATCATGCCATTATGTCTGAACATCATTTACAACACTAGTAGTCAACTTGTGACACTTGCAAATATTGTAGGGAAGATGCAACACTTACAATGATTGACAGGGACAATGCGATACTTAGCAATTTTGACATGTAACAGAATGTCCCCCAAAGTATGAAGCTAGAAGATACAAACTGATGACTGAAATACTTTGTAGATGTTTAAGCAAGGGTATGGACTCGAAGAACCTGACGAAAGATGCACATCAACATCCAACAAATATCATGACATATTTCAAAACCCAAGGCCGGCATACCTATGCTTGGACGATCAAGATTTGCAAGATATGGCCGCCATAAAATACACTGCGGATCCATAATCGTATTGGTAAAAAGGGTATAGCCACCGAAGATACACTGTGGATCTATACTTTGATGACTCAGACTAATCGTAGCCATGAAGAATACACGGTGGATCTACGAGATGATAAGACATAGCCAGGACCAATACAAAGTGGATCTATGTAACAATGTATGTATTCTTTGTCCAAAACTCCTTCGCAACCTGGGCGAGACATATGTCAAAGTGAATTATTCAACCCAGGGTCTTTATACCAATCCCAATATGGTACGAATCTCACCATGTGAATGGATGTCTTGACGTCGAACATGGCAGAAACCACTTGATTACCGGTCAATGGTGTGAACCATTAACAAGTGCGAGGGAGATCACCATTAATGTCAATGATTCCCAAGGTACCCAAGTACATTCCAGCGAATGTGAATAGATGAGATGAGGTCGAACATCCATGGAATCATTCGATCAGGGGTCAATGATGTAAACCCACTATCAAATGTGAGGAGGCCTGCCATTGAGGCATGCAGGTCCCAAAGTACTAAATAGTTTCTAATTCTAGTTCCCGGATAATGTGTTGAAGTCATCAGGAATAGACTCATCGAGGGAGGGCCTTGATTTATCCCCCATCAACGACACGAAACAGACATAGAGATGTAGCTGGTAGATCAAACAGACATGGATTGACACAGGTTTTGAGGCAAGATATTTGGGATGGTTGACTCTCAAGGCAGATACTTCCCTTGAACATTGAGGCACGGCAGTGAACATGCCATGGACCAAAACCGTGCAATGGGTACCGTGATTTGCATCGGCTGACTCAAAGGAGTGAAAGGAAACTCAAAGGATTGGCTCAGTGTAGAGGTTCATGTGGATTATGACGTATGCAAAGTGACAAAGTGCCGTGTTCAAGGTTGACTCTAAGAATTACTAGATGGTGTTCTCAAGAGACTGCTTGGATTTCTCCTTTCAATTTTTCCCCCATCCAGATAGATGAGTACCTCTTTTTAATTTAACGAGCTCGAGGAGGATAACACATGCTCGATATAACTCACCTTCGGTAAGTTCCTCTTCCTTTGTTTAATGAACCGGAAGAAGTAAGGGTTCGTTCCCATATGGGTCCGTCGATGTGTGCTTTAACGAGTCCAAAGATAGAAAACTCGAAGGTTTTTCGGGATTATAGAGTTTGGAAAAACACTTAAAAGAGAACTCTCTCAGTTCCTTTTTCGTACGATAGTCCGTCGAGACCGAAAAAGGGTTAAATTATCGCTCGAAAGACGCCCTTTCTAACCTTTTAACGAGTGTGAAAGGAAGCAAGATCACTCGACAATATTTTCATATTTAGAGAATCTGAAAAGAGTTTAAAGGAGACTCCAGGGGGGTTCCTTTTTCGTGTGATCGTATCCGTACGGGTCCGAAAAAGGGATAAAACTTTACCCGGTCGCGTTCTCATATTGTCGAGCTTGAGAACGAACTAAGACTATGCTCATGACAAAGTGAAAGATGTATTAGAGCTTCCAACAAGCCTGCAATGCCAGAAACTAAAATCCAGGGATTAGCCATTTTCACCATTAGAGAAACCCAAAAACGATCATAGCTTATGAAAATGAAATTTTATAAATAGGAATTGATTTGAAAAACTCATTTACCATTTCATTTGCAAGGATTTTGTGGAGTGTTGGGGAATCTCAATTGGAGCAAAACTTGTTCTTCTCGCTGTCGGAGCTACGATTGACCGTTTCGCACACCGTCTGAACCAGGTAGGTGTTCGTTCTTTTCTCTTTCAATTGCACGGTTTCAAGTTGATCTTTATAGCATGATTAATTTAAAATACAAAGCCCTAGGTTGTCCATTTTGAACCAAATCGGCCTCCTTTTGAAAACTAATAAAAAGGGGGGAATTATCCACGAAAATGTATTGGAAAATGGTAGTTAAGATGCCCACATCTCAACTATTGATTAGATCGACCATTTTGACCAAAGAATTTTGCAAAAACTCCCCTCATGGGCCCACGCACCCCCTCACAACATTTTTCATTTTTTTCACGTTTTAATCATTGGTCAATGAATGTTTAAGAGTGTGGTAGTTAAAATTGATGATTAGTTACCTTTAGATGTCATGGGCATTCGTTTTTATGTTTTAAAATGCTTTTTGAAAATTGTCGAAATCACAAAAACGTGGGGAATGATTAAAGTTTTGAATTTTCATTTTGTAGATAAATTCGGCAATCATGATCGAGTGGAAAGAGAGGGAACATGATATGGATGATATATCCGCTCTACGGAGTCCTGGTACCCGGGCTGCTTTGAGGGCCTGCGGGTTACTCAAGTTCTTCAAACTGCAAAAAATGAAAAGCGAGGTTCTACTTCTTGAGCACATTATTGGTCTTTGGGACATCACGGAACAGGGATTCCGTATTGGCACACAGCTCCTGACCATCGAGTTGGAGGATGTGTACTTTCTGACAAGCCTCTCAAAAAGAGGGGTCCCTATAGCTTTCACAGGGCAGAGGCCATTACCTGAGCAGGTGGACGTGTATCTAGCACGTCACTGTGTTCTAGGAGCGAGATTGGTAGGGGGAAGGATCCCTATCAAGGATATCCGGGATCTATCTCTTCGATCCATATTGTTTTCTATCACTAGTGTGACTGGTAGCACTAGTTCTCATTTGGCTTCGAGGTCCTAGGTGGCTTATGGTGTTCAGTGTTTGGAGCCAACACTGTTCAACTGGAGTGCGGCGTTCCTTCGGAATGTGAAGGAACAAGTTTCTCGATCCAGGAACGGCCAAAATCAGTTTGGCTATGGTTCTTTCTTAGTCTCGTTTTTCTTGGAGAGCATCCCTCAGATGCAGCCTCAGGTTGCGCTGGCAGAACGACCAGTTGACGAGCCTCGGATGGAGAGGTGGACTAGCCTATCCCCGAGGTTGGTCTCGGAGTCCGAGTTCCATTTTACTGGTGATTTCTTTGTCTAGTTGAGGCGGCAGTTCCTTTGGATCGAGGACTTCCCGTATGCTGGTGTGGAATTCCGCGGGAGTATGGATTTGATTCTACCCGAGGGGGAAGATTGGGATGAGTTAGGTAAGAGACTAAGCCTTTCCTTGTCAAGTTTGTTTTTTAAGTTTTTGATGTATATGTATTTTTTTGTGTATGTAAGAGAGCGTTCAACAGATGTCTTGTTTTCAATGTGTAGACAAGGGAGCAGTGTGCCCAGTGGATATTCCAGTGCCAAGACGTTGTGGCGGTGCCCCAGTTGTAGCAGACCCAGCAGTACCAGTGGTGGGCCTTCGGGAGGTTGAGAGGAACCTCCAGGGCCTTACGATGGGTATCCCTCCTCTGCGGAGGGGGGACGTGCCTCTGCATCTGCAGTGGCACACTGTAGGGGTGCCAGAGAATATCAATTCTCTGTTAAGACGTGTAGTATGCACAGTATTGTATTACTCACAGCATAACGTAGCGCGGGGAGATTAGAATTTCCCCGAGATCATGTTTTTGTACGCCTTTTCTGGCGAAGTTGTATGGGTGGATGAGCCCAAAATTTTGTTCTCTTACAGACCTTTCGATGTAATGCAAACATTTCAGTCACAACATATATATATATATATATATACAGTTTCGAGTTTTATGATGCCGATGGTTTGTACATGATGATGTCCGTGATGTGTTTTAATTTACATGTAATGTACAGTTCTTGCTTTCCTTGAATCTTATCTGTGGGCTAAATACTGATCCATGATGTAATTGGCTAATGAATCTGAAACACTATTAAGTTCTCTTGGAATGTGTCTATATTCGATGTAATCAAACATTCGTTCGAGACGACGAACTTGCAAGTGTAGACGTAGCAGGATAGGACTACAGATAGCGTAGATGTGGTTGAGTTGGTAAACCACGAGTTGGGAGTCTAAGTAAATAATGATACGAGAGATACCTAGGGAGGTGGCTTGGGCCAACAATCCGATGACAGCATGATATTCTGCCATGTTGTTGGTTGCTGGTCCTAAACAGATGCCTCCTGAACTCACCACCTCATCAAACTGATAAATAACCCATGCCGCCGAGGCAATGTTCCGGGTATGTCGACTGGCGCCATCCGCGAACCCAAAAAAGATAGGAAAGGCATACATCATCTACACATGAAAACACAGGCACAATCATGAGTGGCAACGGTAAAGACTCGAGCACGCGAAAGAAAAGGCACACCAAACTAAAAATACAATAATGTACAGAGCACAGATGCTAGGTGATCTAGGCATATTACTTTTTAAGGTAAAGCCCGTTTCAGGGCTCTCCTAAGGAAATTCCATCATGATCTACTAGTTCGTAAGCACCTCTGTGTAAAACACACTTCATGATGTAAGGACCATGCCACATAGGTTCTAACTTTCCTGTTCCCAATTTATCGTGTGCCTGGTCATAAACGAGGACTAAGTCTCCTTCTGCAAAGGCTCAAGGTTGGACAGATTTTTCATATTGACTCGTGATCCATTTCTGATGTGGCTCATTAACGAGAGCAGCATGACGGCGTGTTTCATCCATCTTAGATAGGTACAAGAATCATTCTTATTCAGAAGAAGTATGGGGCGGGAGTTCTACTTTCAATTTGAGTGACGGAATTTCGCACTCGATTGGTAAGACGGCTTCAATGCCATAGACCAACTGGAAAGGAGTGAATCCGGTTGAGGTTTTCACAGACGTGCGATAGGCCCAGAGAGCGGAAAACAGTTGTAAATGCCATGATGTCTTGTTTTCCCCTACCATGCATTGGATCATGGTTTTTAGGACTTTGTTGATAGCTTCAACTTGTCCATTCACTTGAGGATAGTAAGGGGATGATTTTTCATGGCGAAAACCCAATTTGACGTGTAATTCGCTCATCATATGGTTTTTGAAATGTGCACCATGGTCAGTGACAATGGAATGTGGTACGCCAAACCGAGTAATGATGTGGTTGAAGAGGAATAGAGCTGCAGTACGACCATCGTTCAGGAAGGTGGGCATAGCCTCAGCCCATTTTGTGAAATAATCGACAGCGACGATAATGTAACCGTGCCCCCCGGCTGAGGTAGGCTTACATTGCATGAAGTCGATACCCCATTTGGAAAAGGGGCCGATGGCAATAATAGGATGTAGCACAGTAGGGTGGGTGTGTGTCTTCTTGTTGAAGATTTGGCAGGGTGGGCATTTTTTGACGGCCTCGATGCAATCTTTGAAGATCGAGGGCCAAAAGTAGTCGGAACGTAGTATTTTTTGGGCTGTGGCCATCCCGGAAAGGTGACCTCCACAAGAGCCAAGGTGACAATCGTTCAGAATGTGTTCAGCCTCTTCGTGAATCAGACATCGCCGAAGGATTGTGTCAATACCACGATGATACAGAGTGTCACCGAGGATGAGGTAACGGCGAGAGTGGTGACGTATGCGTCGACGCTCTTCTCGAGAGATGTTAGGCTGAAAACGTTGGGTTTGAAGGTAAAGGAGAATGTCTCCATACCAAGGGTTAGAGGTGCTGATGAGGAAGAGAGACTCATCAGGAAGAGGGTCTCTAGGTTCAATGTTTTCATCAGCACTTGGGAGAGCACAGATGAGCTCGAAAAACACCAGGGATTTTTTGGCTTTGGCTTTTGTAAACTCAAGATCGAATTCTTGAAGAATAACGATCCATTTCGAATATTTACCCCAAGTACTTGACGTGTTAAAATGTGGTACATGGGGTTAGATTCTGTGATTACCGTGGTGGTGCATAATAGGATGTAGTGGTGGAATCGTTGGACAACAATGACGGCTGCCATAGCCAGTTTTTCGACATGTGAATATCTGAGTTCGGGTCCGGATAAACTCTTGCTCAGATAATAAATCACATGTTCTTCGCCGTTAGCATCCTCTTGAACTAACACCATCGCAATGGTGGAAGTAGAAGCGGCCAAGTAAAGGATATAATCCTTTGTATAATCAGGAGGATGTAACAAAAGAGCATGGGTCAAAGCATGCTTGAGAGCGTCGAATGACCATTGGGCAGTGTCATCCTAGATGAAAGGGACGTTCTTTTGCAGTAGTCGCATAAATACTTTAGTGATCTCGGCGTAATTGCAGATGAAACGGTGGAGAAAGTTTGCTTTGCCTTGCAAACTTTGAAGTTGGGTCAAGTTGGTGGGTGGGGGTAGGGCAAGGATGGCCTTGATCTTCAAGGGATCCACCCTGATCCCATATTTTGAGATGATGAAGCCGAGGAGTTGGCCGGATTCGACGGCGAAGATGCATTTATGTGGGTTCAGACGAATACGATAGAAACGACATTGAAGAAAAATTGCCCACAAATGACCAATGTGATCGGTTCGGTTGGGTGAATGTGCAGGTAAATCATCGAGGTAAGGCTCCGTGATATGTTTGATGTCGTGGAAAGCATACGACATGGCTCACTGGAAAGTAGCACCGATGTTTTTAAGGCCAAAAGGTAGCTTTCGGTATGCAAAAGTTTCCCAAGGGTAGATGAAGGTTGTCTTATGTTGATCAACAGGTAAGATTTCAATCTGGTTGTATCCAGAAAAGTCGTCCATGAAAAAGAAGATCACGCTTCCTGCGCAATTATCGATGATTTGATCGATAAAGGGCATAGGGTGGTTGTCTTTTGGACAAGATTTGTTAAGATCATGATAATCTACGCAAACACGGATGGTCCCTTGTTTCTTGGTGACCGAAACGATGTTAGAGACCCATTCCTTCAAAGGGATAGGGTAGATGAAGCCAGATTTCAGAAGTTTTTCAACTTCTGCCTTTATAGCTGCCAGTTTCTTGGGGTGAACCGGGTGGAGTTTCTGTCGAACCGGTTTTGTGTCAGGGTAAGTTTTGATTTCATGTATGATGATCGAAGGATTGATCCTGGCATTTCCTCATAACTCCATGCGAAGACATCGTGGAATTATTTGAATCAAGCAGTGTAAGAAACCACTTCGTCAGGTGTGCAATTAGCACCAAGATTAATATTTTCCACGACACCCTCTTTTACTGAAATGTCAACTGTGATTGTGGTAGAGATGTTACCCATGTTCTCCTCAGAGAGAGTATCTTGGGTGAGGATAGGGGATTGTGGAGCATTGGTAACATCGGGGGGGAAGACAGATTGTATGTCTTGCACTTCTTCCAAAGGTGGAAGAAAAGAGGATCGGTGGTGGTTGTCATCCCAGGGCAGGTCGTCAATGCTAAGCATTTCCATGATAGATTCGTCCGAAGGGAAAATGTGGGAAATGTAATCAATGGTAGATGATAGGGAATTCAACCACGAAGGCATCGAATAAGTGTCGGGTGCCAGTGAATGTGAAGTGTTCGACAAGGGAGATACGGATTGGATAGCTACGTATGCGGCCTCGGCTGGGCTGAGTGGCATGGTGTCACTGAGTCCATCGAATTCCAAAGGACTAGGCACAATCCAAGGGTCAGATGATTCCAAGGATTGATAAGGAAAATTCGAGATCATATCGACGGTGGAAATATGAGGTGTAGTAGGTGGAAGTGGTGTAGGGAAGGTACCCATGAGGCTAGAATCTTTCAATAAGCCAACACCAACGCTTTCATACGTAACTAGGTGATCTCCCAAAAAGGGAATATTGTTGGTGGCAGGGAAGTGGGCATCGGGTGTACAGAAATCAAGTTGATTGATGGTAACAATTTTGCCTTGATGAGGGCATTGTACACATCGAAACATCGACGAGGCAACAACAGTCATAGCATAGAACCAACTTCTTCCGAGCAATAGATTGTAATCGAGAGGAGCGTCGACCACTTCGACGTCAACGGTAACAGTTTTGACGCCCAATTGAATGGCAAGGGATTGCAATAATCCATGAGGATGGAAACCTTGTCCATCGAAAGAATGTAACATCGTAGGGGATTTGTTAAGGGCAGGTGATTTCAAACCTTTACAACAGGATAGAGACATGACACAGGTGGAGGCTCCCTCGTCCAAAATGGTTCGATGGATTTGTTGATTATAAACAACAACATTGATTTGGAAAGCTAGTTGGTGGGAGAGCCACAGTTGATGGTCGTCTAGATTAAACATGATGTGATTGGATGACTCGGGATCGAGGGCACTGATAGTAGCTAAGAGCGTCCTACATTGGTTAGGACAGTGTTGTAGCACTTCCAATGTGGACATGGCACATGGATCTTGGGCTAAATCTTCTACAATATTGTAGTTTTGGGTAGCCCGTGAATTAGGATTGAAAGTGGATTTCTGGATGGTGCTCTTAGGAGGGCGTAGGATGGAGTCAAAAGAAGGTTTCTCAATCTGAAGTAGCCCGGATGGAGGGCTAACAGATGGAGGATTGACAGCAGAGGGTAAAGGATCTGGCGAAGAACCGTTAGGAGTCTTCGTCTTATCGGGTTTAACTGGTGTGTCGTATGTCATCGAATGAGTGGTTAAATTAACCCCGTTGAACATGTAAATGTGTGAGCTTGTCGATGCCTCATCATGAGGTTGGTTGGAACTTCCCCCCGGCATGGGGGTTTGTGCAACCAAAGACTGTTGTTGTGGAAAAGGCTGAGTGAGCACAGCAGTTTGTGAATTTCCTTTAAAAATTTTAGCCACTTCATCGCGATGTGGGCAGTCTCGAGTGTAGTGATCATCACCGCAAATGAGACATGGGAATTTTGGTTTTCACTGTGGTTGTTTTCCAGTAGCAAGGGTTTGTGGTTGGGTCTTGGGTTGTTCATTGTTATTGTTCTTCTTTGGTTTGTTTCTCTCTTTCTTCTTGCCCCCAGGTTGTTGTGAAGGGGTTGATTGGACCACATTCACATCAGAGACTTGATTTTGGGTGGGGGTAGAAGAGGGTGCAGTCGAACTAGGGGCGGTCGTGGAAGCAGGCTGCTAGATTGTGCCAATAGACTGAGTAGTAGATTGATTTTTGACAGAGCCAATAACTCCATCCGCATGCGAAGCAGTCGATGGTTTGGATGGATCGTTATTGGGACGGGTAGGATTTGGTATCAACTCATATAGAGTACCGGATTACGAATAGAATAAGTCTAAGTACTAAACTCGGGCAATGGCTTCTTCCTCGGTGACCACGCCGCCCATGGCGACATCACGAGCGATCTGGGGTAGTAATGATTTCATGAAAAAATCTGCTAATAATTGGTCAGGGATGACCGCTTTAATTATCCTTCATCGTCTTCTCCATTCATGGATATGATAGGAGATGTGTATAGAAGTTGTCTGACGAAGGGAGGTTAATAGTTTAGTACCTATCTCGTATCAGATGGGCAGTTGAAAGTGTGTGAGGAAGGACATGGCGAGGGAGTTGAAATCATAAAAAGATGCGCGTGGTAATTCAATATACCATTTTGCTGCGGAACCTGCAAGTGTCCGTTGGAAAAGACACAAACGAATCGAATCGTCCATGAGGGAGTTAGATGAGCACCACAAATGGAAGGTCATCACGTGGTTGTTCAGGTCTTCTCCGGATTTTCCGTCGAATTTTGGGATATCAGAAGGAAGTTTTGCTGGAATAGTTGGCCAACCCGAAGAATGATGAATGGGATCATTCGTTAACCGAGACAAATATGGAAGGTCCAAGGTGGCTAGAAAAGGTAGTTGTCGGTTAACCTGTGGGTAATGTTGGTGCGGCAGAGGAACACCAGTGGGGCCTAACACTGGGTTATGTGGATAATTATAACTCATGGGCCCTCTCATGTAAGGTTGGTTTTGGCCAAGGTACATAGGATTTGAAGTGTTTTGAGAAGTATGTGTGAGCGGAGGGTAACTGGATGGGTTTTGAGGGTTATGGGTTGGGTTGGGCATTTGTCCATAATGGGGTTGTTGTGGAGCCTGCGAATTTTGTCCTATCGGGAAGTGTGAGTTTCCTGAGAAAGGAACGCTCCATGGGTTAGATGTGGTAGGCACAGTTTTTCCCATGGAGGCATGCGGATTTCCTTGAAAAGGGATACTCCACGGATTGTATGCAATGGACACATTTTGTCCTTGTGGCTGATGGTAGACTCCGACTTGAGGTTTCCCCCCAGCATGAGGGTGCCCCCCGAATGGGATTTTCCCTCCGATGGGAGGGTGCCCCCTAGTTTGAGGTAGAGTTCCCGGGATTTGAGGGCCAGCCATGAAATATTGACTAGTGTTGCCGATTGGGTTAGGACCACCAAGGACAGTCCCTCCGGGTTGTTGGATAGGTATGGAATTTCCCGGTACAATTTGAGTAGTGGTTTGGGCAGTGGTAGTGGAAGATGCATTCAATGCCCTAAATCCAAAAGGGAGATTTGGTCTTGGTGTTACAGGTGTGCCAATCGGGGCTTGGGTGACCACCGGATTGCCGGCGGGAATGGTCGGGATGTAAGGGACTATCATGGACTGAGCCGTTTGGAGGGGAATAGTAGGATTAACAACCCAATCAACTGGGTGACTCATGGTTCGACTAGATGGTCCTGCTTCACCAGGAAGGTTATTGGGATGGAACGGTTGTTGAATGGATTTGAAATGTTCATAAAGACTGTGTCCCGATGGAGTCCTCCAAATAGAACGAGCGGGTGTGGGATTGGTATTTTCTGCGGTGCTAGGGTGAACAGAAGTCCTATATTCCTCACCAAAGATGGGTTGTGTGGATCCCATATATGTCTCAGTAAGAGACCTCTCTGGTAATCGTGGTACTTCCTCGTCTATGACATTCCCAAGGGAGTCCAAATGAAGTAAAAGTGGTTCGAGAGGGGTCACTGAAGTGGGATTTGTAGTTGTGACAAAAGCATCTTCCCGGGAAATTATAATGTTTTGAACCTCTCTCTGTTGAGGAGATTCTTCCATAGAACGAGGGATGTCTCCTTCCATATTTTCCGGAGGAAGTCCCTGTAGCCTCCGTGAGTGTCGTGGAGGGTCGATGTTGGCGGAAGAAAAGAGACGACGAAAGAGATCTATGGCCAACTAGTGAAAAGAACCAGCACACGCTAAAAAATCTAAGAATCACAACCAAGCAAACAGGACCTTCTTTTGATGACCGTACTAGTTGGTGATGAAATCCAATGTCGTGTGATCAAGTCCAGAAGGGGCGGGGCTAGGGTGGAACAGTTACAATGGTGACCTACTTAATGGACTTACGCCTTGGTGCAAGATTCCATGCAGTAATTGTGGATTTACCCTCCAAGGAGCCCGAGTGAGTTTGACCAATGTATGCTCCAGGTACAGTGAGAATTCCCATCACCGTCACCTTGTGTAAGAACCTAAAGATTATGGCCACTAAGGTTACCAATTCGCAGTCAGCCCCTGGGCGAGAACAGTCGATAGTTCGATCCGAACGTATGGGCAGGGTATCAAGCCCGAAATCAACTAAGAAGCTTCCATGCAGTAATTGTGGATTTACCTAAAAGTGACCCCCATAATACGATATGACCACCACACTCAGTTAAACCACGGAGGGTTATTCCCCGTAGCTTACCTGAATGCAACCTCATGCGTAACCCCTGTGTGAGAGGGGGATCCCAGGAAGACTTATACGATAACTGGATTTGCTCTCCCTAACTTAGGATACTAATGTTTGTTTTGCCAACTTTGGAGAGTTATGCTCACAGCCTAATCCAAAGTACTACACCTATTCTACTGTTGGTGGAGGATTCTATCAAAGAAAAGTTCTAGATGAATTTTAATTTGCATTGATTTTAGTGGTTGTTCTTTACGCAAAGGGGTGCATGGAAGTGAAACAAATGGAATTATGACTCAGACCCAAAGAATACAACGAGCATGATAAGTAGTCATTTCCTTTCGATGAACATCTAGCTAAGGGAGAGAGAGAGTTCTTTCACTAACAAGCACAACTACAGAATACTCTCAAACAATTCTTTTTCTCAATCAAATCCTGATGTAATGCAAATTTTTAAATGCCTTCTAATATGCTCAATCGATCATGAAGATATTCTTTATTGTTTGCGTATGGATGACGATCAATACAATCAGAATGCTTATCTTTGCTAATTATCTTCTTGGTATGAATGAGAACCAAACTAGCATAAGCAAAAATCACACAAACAATACACCCTTCGTAGTAATCAAAAATGAAAAGACACAAGAAACAATCAAAGAAAAGAAAACTTTTAACCCAAAAACAAGAGTTGAAGAATGAATGATCTCGTTTGAAGACAAGATACAGAGGTCTGTAGACCTTTGATGACCTTCACCAGGGTTTTGCTCAATTGAAAAGAAGAGAAGAACAATGCATGGGTTCCAAGCTTCACTCAACAGGAAGACTCAATGAAGAATGGTGAAGAAGGCTACAAGATTCAATCAACCAGGTGTTTATTCTTCAAAAAGACAGATGTCAAAGCTAAAAAGGAAGAAAAATTGGCTCACAAGATCATTGAGCAGAAGAACTACAGAGGAAAACCCTGAAAAATCCAACTGTGGAGGGTTTTTTGGCCAGAAGGGGGATGGCGCTCTGTTTCTAAGGGCAAAGAGAATTATAGCGCTCTTTGTGGACAAAAAGTGTTGGCGCTTTGATAACACTAAGTCAGGGGCGCCAGGGTCTAAAAGTCCCAGAAACGTAAAAAAATTTCAAAAAATGAGATCTGAATTTGACAAATATGCTGAGTGTGACAAGGTAAGGAGCCAATCAGCTCATGAAACTAATCAAAGAGGGGTAAATCAGGTCTGAAACAATCAAGGGATAGAACAAGGTCAATGAGAAGAAAAATCCAAACAAGAGGTTTCGATTCAAGGCTATCTCCCCAGTGGAGTCTCCAGTTTCTGTTGTAGGAAAATCTGCCTGCGGACAAGTAGATCGACCTCTAGAGCTTGACCTTAACCCTAGATAGAAAATGCTTAATGTGGACACTGACTTCCTTTCAAATCTATCTAAACTAATGCATGAGAAGGAAGGATAATAGAAGTACCTTTTAATCGACGTTTGTCCCTACACACTCTGAGTTGTGCTCTAGTCCTTCGCTCCTCGCTGAGTTCTGTGGACAAAACAAGATACGACCACTTCCTACTCTACTGACATTAGCTTGAAAACAGATCTATCAATGAATGATAAGTTCATGTAACATTAGACACAAACTAGAAAGAAATAGACCAAGATTGTCATATTAATGAGAAAAACGACAACAATCCTTACAATCGTAGATGCGAATGCGATAACTTCATCAAGTCCTCTTCGTCCAACCCTTGCCTGAGAGATCCACAACCCGAATAACAACAACTTCACTGATCACTTCTCTTTGGCTGACTGTTAGTTTCCTCCAAGATCATAAGTCTCATATGTTCAGTTCTTTCTCTTTTCACCATGATAGAGCCTGTTTATATAGGTTGGGAAAGGCCTAACCTCTTGAGTTATGTTTAGAACTAGTTGGGAACCACCTCCTTGGATCAGGGATCTTTTGATGAAACCAATAATTCAAGCACAACTGCCTTCTAATCTCAAATGATATCCTCCTCATTCAACTCAATAGGCTAACAATTGCCCCAGAATAGGGAGCGCTCCTCCAAAAGGGGTATCAGAGCGTTATAGCACTCCTGATGTGCCTTGGGAAAGTGCTAGCGCTCTTAAGGTAAGAAACGCTCTTCCAGAAGGGCTGAAGGGTGTTATAACGCTTTTGAATCATGGTAGAGGAGCGCCAGCGCTTCTCCAGCTGTGTTAGAGGAGCATTCCCCTTCCAAACCACTGTTTCAGGGCCTCTTTCAGGTGTCAAGAATTATTTGATTCCAGTGGATCAGTTCTTGCTCTTCAATTCAGTCATATGAGGTCTCATAAGTGCTTCCTTGGTGTCATTATCACGCCATTATGTCTGAACATCATTTACGACACTGGTAGTCAACTTGCGACACTTGCGAAAGCTGTAGGGAAGATGCGACACTTACGATGATTGATAGGGACAATGCGATACTTAGCAATTTTGACGTGTAACACTAGGAGATCAGGATGAAAAGTGGCCCAGGGATAGCCATGATGTAGGTGGCGGGACGTTGATCCCGTGGCTGAAGACGGTTTGAAAAATGGACGCCATGGGCTCTCAGAATGGTGAGTGGAAGTTTGGCAAAAGGCCTATATATAGCTATAGGGCCCACATTTCCACCTCAGTTGTACCTGCTGCTACAGTGAGTTTCTGAGCAGATTCAGAGGAGATTGAGTGATTCCGAGAGCACGAGGTATCCGATCGACGATGTGAGAGGTTCAAGTTAGTGGTCTAATCATCCTACATAGCTATAGGTTTCCAATTTTTGGGCAGGGTAGGTACGGGGGGTCGTACGGGGGTTTTGGGGGTTTTTTTGATAGGGTGTGGGCCCCAATGCGCGGGCGACTCAGTGGAAGGCGTGCATGCATGTGCGCCTGTATACTAAATACACATGAATTAATGCACAGGCATAGGAATGTAAGGTTCAACCTAGGGGCGCGCCTGTGGGATAGACAGGCGCGCATGGGTGCGCGCCTGTGGGATGAACAGGCGCGCTCACGAGTGTGCCTGTGGGTATGACAGGCGCGCCCTAGAGCGCACCTGTATTGTGAATAGGCACGCTCACAAGCACGCCTGTGGGTAAAAACAGGCATGCATACATGCGCGCCTGAAACGATAAAACCAAGGAGGCACCCTGCGGTGACACAGAACACACACTTGAGGGGGTTCAAGCGGATGTTATATTGACGACACCATTGAAAGATGATTCGTAAATCATCGAGGTGTTGGGTGCATTTCTTAGAGAGAGCGGTGAGGTCATCCAAGTATGCAAGGATGATGGCAGCCAGATCATGAAAGATGTATGTCATGGCCCGCTGGAAAGTTGCGCCAGTGTTTTTGAGGCCGAAGGGCATGACACGATATGAAAATGTACCCCATGGGGTAATGAATGTGGTTTTGTACTGATCGGTTGGGTGGATTTGAATTTGATTATAGCCATAGAATCTGTACATAAATGAGAGAGCCTCATGGCTGGTGCAATCATCAATAATCTGGTCGATGAAAGGCGTAGGGAAGTTGTTCTTGGGACATGCGTTATTGAGATCGCGAAAGTCGGTGAAAACGCGAATAGAGCCTTGTTTTTTGTCGATGGGTACAGGGTTGGAAACCCATGAAGTATAAGCAATGGGGTAAATGAATCTGGCCATACGCAATTTTTCAATTTCTTCTTTGATGGCCGCAGCCTTGGACGGGTGTAGCGGTCGCTGTTTCTGGCGAACTGGTGTGATGTCGGGCCAGGTGTCGATGCGATGTTCAACGATAGAGGGGTCGAGGCCAGGCATCTCTGTGTATGACCAGGTGAAGATATCCCTATATTCCTGGAAGAGGGCTTTGTATGCGGAAATTTCCTGAGGAGTGCAAGCAACTCCAATGATGATCTCTTCGACGATGCCCGGTTTAATGGAAATGTCAATTTTGATGGTGGGGGAAATGTTGGACAAATTACCTTCTTCAAAAGCATCAGGTGCAAGAATAGGATTGTTGAACCAATCAATAGTCCCTGATGGGATAAAATCTTTGGTTTCGACCGCATAAATGGGATTGTGGCTAGG
>CBVK0101373113.1:0-12203 GCA_900067695.1 Picea abies | reverse complement strand
CCACATGTTGATCAATCAACACACCCTAAAAATCCTATGTCATTTTTTACTTTTTGGGTACCACTTGATCTTTGCAATGTCTGAATCTGATCTCCTTTTAAGAAATGTTTTGTATTTTCTTGTTCTCTTGAATCTCATTAGCTATTCAGGTTTTTTTAACTTTATGAAACCCCATGAATTAAAAGGGATTAACACTTAAATAAGGAATCAACAGCCAAAACACTTCACCCGACACACTCAAGATTTCGTGTCGGAAGGAATTAAAAGGTGAAAAAGAATCACTCGAAAAACCTTAGTCACTGAGCACCAATCTTCACTGGTATCAGCAATAGGAAGTTTGTTTCACGACAAGGATCACATCCCGACATCGTTGATAGCTGATCCCCTTCGGCATCGATAAAATGAAAAGGGTGTAAAAGTTAAAGAATAAAGAAATGATATCATTGATAGATGATACCTGATGCGTTTCGAAATCGAGAGTTTTTCAAGGAAGCTAATCCAAAGAAAAATACGTGATAGGTTCATCCTCGATCGTCGACCCCATATACATTTTCAGCATCGGCAAGCCCATGTTTATTTTAGAATGCACAATGTGAAGAAAATCCCGAGTCCAAATAATATGGGCGAATTAAGTCATCGATCCTCATCATCACGTGTCTTTTCCAGATTGGAGAACCGTACGGTCTAGTTTTACCTCGAGTCATCTAGTTTTACCTCGAGTCATTTTTGGCTCCCTAGGTCCAAGTCACACCTCCTTGTCGGTTTTTCCACATCAACATTATATGACGATATCGAACTGAGTCGAAGATTTTGCAAAGGAATTTGACAAAAACATTCATAGCGCATCCCAGATCCCCGTTTCACCCACTGAGAAAGTGACACGATGGGACGTTTTAGTGCTAGATATGATTAGATTCAAAGAATTTAAGGAACTAATTAATTCCAAATATTGCATTAGTTGATGCTTTGTGTGCGTATCAAAATGACCGTTTCAAATTACCGATAGACCACATCACCCTCCGTGCCTCCGTCATCAACCTAAGATGAATTCAAGTTGTAGAGATTCAATGAAAGATTTGTTTGAATTCCACTCATCACCCAAATTAAATGGTTGATATGACATAATACGTTCTTCCCCATTTTAAATTCTCTTGAGCCATTGTAAACGGAGCCATTCTTCATGAAAAGGAGTTTCATAGCATCCGAAGAAGTGAGACGGACAATTCGAAAGCTACAGAGATCCCATGAGTATCAAATAACCAGGTTTGGCAAGCTTTACAGGTATGTACCAGTTTGTGGATTTTCCATCCTTACACTTCATATATATATATATATTGTCTGGTGTTTCTATGTACATAGTCTCTGAAATATTTATTTTGACTGCAGGAAAAATGCCTCCAAGAAATTCGACCACTAGGCGATCTCCGAGGGTGTCAAAGCTAAAAGAGCCAGAGGTAGGAGAAGGCTCTTCTCCAGGGGCTGCAAAACAATTAGAGTTCACCCTGAGGCAGAAACCAGTCATTGAGACATATACAAAGAAGGTTTTCACCCAACCTATGGCCTTTGGAGATACAAAGGCCGCACAGGTACCAAGGCAACACTCCCACATTGGGGAGAACTCTTCAAAAATGTCATTCGAGAAGAATTCCTAGAATATATCCTTCACAGTGACCCAGATATGAGAAATCTTGACGACTAAGTTTTTCTGAATATCCAACAATCATAACTGCACATGGTAACAAGAAGAACTCCGATGTTCCCCTGCATATAAATCCTGAAGTGGCTCATTGACCACATGGACAAAAAAAAATGTTTGATTAACAACTAAAATGGCGGGTGTGTCGGATTGTTCCTTCTGGTGGAGGTCCTGAAATATTACAAACTTTGAGACCCCAAGCAGCGGAAAAATACATATTTCCTTGTGAAATTATACGAGCACCATGACAGCAGTCGACTGATGGCCTCATGGTGAAGAGAATATAAGTAGTACACCAACCGATGCACCGGATGGTACCATATAGCCAACTTGAGGGAGTCATACATCTACCCGATGGATCTAATCTGCCGATTGTATGGGGAAAAGGACAACTCTAGATTTTTGGAGGCATGGATGCCTCTAGCTTACACAGTGGCCATTTCTAGGAGAGGTTTCAACTAGGGATCCATCGTTTTGAAATAGTCGAGCATCTGCATACAACAAGATCAAACGCCAAAAGAAGGAGAGACCCCAGCCTTATACATGGATTCATACTTAGTAGATGTTATGTGTGCCAGAAACATCTTTTCCTTCATGAACCTGACCTGTCACATCAGAGAACTCCCGGTCCATGTATATTTCAACATTTTATGGGAGAATAGGTACAAAAACTCCTACTCCCTCATCTGCGATGAATTCATCGCACGTATTTACTTTATTATTTTCAAGAAATAATGCCCGAGGCTATTGGTTGCGGCCAAAAAGATGATATCAAAGCTCGATCACTAGTATCTAGATGAGTGTGATACCTACATCAGGGTTTTCGAGGCCACTGTAGCACCTCATCTCCTACCAGCACATTTCTTGACCAAATAGTAGTGGGATAGATATGCTACCATACCATCCTGCAAGGCTACAATGCCAGCATGATCAAAGATAAAAAATGGGAATTTATACCCTATGGATTCCATGTAGGCTTCTACTTGGTGAAGGACATCGCTCAATCCAGGCAAGAGGGGTTGAGCCAATTGGATTTCAGATTCTAGACCGACTGATTCTGCAAGCATGACCCCAAGGCTTTGGGCTTGAAAAATGCCTCACAAGTGTCATCCTGCTGGCCATACGCCCACGACAAATTTGAAGATGAAGTCTTCACAGAAAATTCCCAATATTGGGATGAAGAAGTGGCAAGGATGGAGGACCCTAAAATGACTAGGTTCAAAGCCATGAGACTGGATGAATAGGCAATCATACTAGAACAATCAGCTCAAGGGTCCCTTAGTGCCAGAGAGGAAATGATAGTGGTTGAAGCAACATAAGTCCCACTAGTAGCCCCGGTGCAAGCAATAGGTTTCCCTATGACACAAGATGCACGGGAAAGGGGTTTCCTCATGTTAGAATAGGTGCAACTAATAATTGATCAGCTCCAATATGACCCAGACCTCTTAGGAATGACAGGATCCCATGTTGATAACCCATATGAAATCCATACGGGCCCAAGCGACCCTGAATTAATAGACATTGATGAAATTGTCGGGTTAGACGACCCTGAATATAGAATGCCACTGGTCGGGTTGCCGACAGGTGTTTCAACTCAGCCAGAGACAGTCAGAACATTAGGGAGAGAAAGTGCACCAAAAACCTTAAGCGAATTGATAAACATCTATTATGAGGAAGAGAGCCCGAAGGTATCCCTAGCGACCCCCATACAGATCGAAGAGGAAAAGGAGCTAGAGATGATATCTTCCCCAGCTCCTGACGCTCAAAATCAAGGTCTTCCAAAAAATTAATAGGAAATCGAGAGTGTCTTAGAGACTAAGCTATCCAATGCATCGAAGACTCAAGTGGACAGTCCAAAGGACAGGTCGAGGTCGGGTGAACAAAAGGAAGAGGCTACACAGTTGGAAATCAGCGTCTCAATGACCAATGATCAAGTAAGCATCGAGCCTACTCCTAATGCCTCAATTTCAATTGGTACTCAACTCCCCAATGAGTGAAAAATAGAAGCTGGGCCTTCATAAAACAGGGGGGAAGTTCAAGAACCCAGTCTTGAACAAGTATATACTATCGTGAGTCTAGGGAATACGCTCACCTAGGGAGATCAATAAATCCTTGAACCCATGAATGAAGTATCCAACATACATTCCATCGCTTAGGACCGGAAAAGGAAATCTATCGTTCAAATAACCACCAAGAAGAGGAGGATCACTTTAGATCACTCCATCCCCATCACCATGGAGGAAAACCTGATTTACACAGAGCATGCTAAGACATTCAAACTTATTGGTGTAGGGATGGAAATCACATATCCCAACCTGGACAGAGCTAAAAGAGATGAAAAGGAACTGCCCTTTGCTCTGAAGGAATTGGAAAGTTTGTGCCAGTTGGTGAAATACTACTAGGACACCACATAGGCCACGGTGTTCCAAAGGAGCGAATTCCATGAGGCCTACAACAAATTTATAGATGAGCGACACCTATTCACTACAAGAATAGGTGAGCTTCAGGAAGACACCCTCATGGAACTTTCGTCATGCAAAGATATGGAGAGGTGGTACGAGAAAGCACAACAAGCCATGGAAAGGGCTGACTATATCAGTGCAGTCCAACAGGGATGAGATATAGAAGAGCATGACATTCGGGTGTTAAAAGAAAGCAGTGTTGATTGAATAAACAAATTGGTCAATTATTGGGAAAAAATGGCTCGGGAACCTCATCAGGAAATCCAAGAAAAGTGGGCCGAGTGCGAGAAAAGCTAGAACAAGATCAACTAGGTAATGAAAGACATTGACCTCCCTGAGTTTGGCACACCCGGTGACTTTTTCAACTTGTGCAACATAGTCAAGACTCACACCAAACAAGACTCATCATGGGCCGAATAAATATCAAAGGTGACAGATATGGCATCAAGCCAGGTGCGACAGTTCATGGAGCACCCAGTCAAAGCTCGGACAGTGCTACAATAGTTAAGTGCCAAAATAGTCAAATATAGGGCACATGCAGTAGAGATCAAGGAGATCCTTTTGGCGCAATGGATCAACACAGGTTTCTGTATGCTAACACGTGCAAGGATATTTTCTCCAGTGGTCGGAGTACAAGAAGAGTCATATGCTCGAATGAAACCATTAGATGAATTTTGAAGACTGAAAGAAGAAAGTGCCATGTGGTGAGTTTTTTTTTACTTAGATGCAATTTAATTGCTATTTTTAGTTACTTTTATGTTATAATCAAGAGCATCGACCGATTATTTAAAGATCGATGGTTGTTGCAAAGACCCTCATTTTTGGTTTTGTTAAGAACTATTTCGGAGTTTCCTTTAATTGAGAAGTCCTTTCTAGGAACAGGGACAAGTTTGTGTTTTTTCATCAAATGTGTGTATGATTGGATGTGGAGAAGAATTATTTATTATTCCGTCTCATGAATGGATGTTGTAATGAGTAAGAGCTACTAAATATATTGATATGTTATCTCATTCAATGTTTTACAATTCTTATCTTTAATAATGAAAATAAATCGTTGTGTTATTATGTGATTGATGATTAGAGTTGAGTGAATTATTTTACTTGCCATCGTTTATCCCATGCATTTTTTCTTCTGATCAATTGTATCTCAGCCAGTAATTGGAATACCCGCACAGTTAATGTATTAGTGCTAGGCATGTGGTAGACGATCATTGTCTGCATGCTAGAGTGAAAAGGTTATCCCAAGCTCAACCTCTTCTCCAGTAGTTAAGTTTGTTCCCACTTTGTCACGTAGTTGGTTTATACCGAATTCATCTTATATCATTTCGACATAAGAGAAAACACAAAAAGATAATGTTTGAACTGAAGGAGAAAGCATTCACAATTAAACATAAATCCCATCGATTAGTTTGTTTGGATCGCAAGATCTGGAGAAATATTCCACTATTAAACACTACATAGTCTAATTGGGCCTCGATGGTGGGTTTGGTTCCTGTTTTTGAGTTAAATGGATTTACAACCCATCAACGGAATTGGCGCGAGAAGGAGGGCCTGAACAATGAATGGCTGACACTATTTTTTTACAAAATCTCTCACACAGCCTGTAGATTCAAAACAACCAACATGCATGGCTAGTCATTCCCAAGACATCCCACACACATTGAGTACTCCTAAAACAAATAACTAACCCCAACCTGAGGAATAATGCATGTTCCATAATATACCTTATGCTCTTCCTCACGATGAATTGAATCAATTCAGAAGAATCACAAGAGCATACACCCGATAGATCGGTGTGTTTCCCTTAGCTCCATTACTTCCTTGAATTAAAAAAATAACCAGACTAGTGGTCAAATCCCTGGACCAGGTTTTCATGCACACGGTAGAAGACCTAATAAATTTCTCCCTCACCGAAATCAAACATCCTCTTAATCTAATCCCTAAAACATCGGTCGATAACTACTCTGAGCCCGACAAATTTTTTGAAGAAGAAGGTTTTAACTCAGAACGATATGAAGATATGGAAGATAACAATCACCATGATGAAGAAAGGGGAAAACCACCTCATAATAATCAACCTTGGTTATCCAGAGATGTTGTGTCCATCCTCGGATGGGTACATAACCTTCCCTGACACCCAAAGAAGCTACTTCCTAAATTTGACCTTGAAACCTTAGGATTTCCTGACGACCATATCAAGAAATTTATACTAGCTATCAGACTTATAAATGTCCAACATGAAGACATAGTTTGTAGGATATTCCCCTACACTTTCGATAATTCAGCCTCCACGTCATATTTTAACTTACCCATAGGATCCATAACAAGTTGGATGAAGTTTCAAAAGGACTTTCTAGATAAATTTGTAGAAGAAACTACTACAAGAGCGTTGATGGATGAGTTGTTCACCACCACCATGAGTTCGAAGGAAAGGTTCAAATACTTTAATAAAATATTTACCACCATCTTAAACAAATTCCATCCCGAGGCTAAGCCTACCAAGGAATTGCAAATCAAAGTATATGTTAATGCTCTCCCAACTTCTATTTCCATGTTTGTAAAAAGGGCTTCCAAACTAACCTTAGCTGAGAATTTTGAAGAGGCCAAAATGATAGAGTTCGAAATGAAGGGATGTAAAGAAGGCTAGGTCTTATTATTTAAGAAAGAAGTTCAACCTCCTTCGAGGAGAGGACTCCTTTTGACTAGACCCCCAGGGAAACAAACAGAGCAAGCTCTTGAAAAGGGAAGTGGGGACATAAAGGACCTAAAACGCATGGTCAAGAAGTTTCCAAACAAAATCACAGACATGAAGATAAGTTCAGGGGAGGGAAACCAAGGCCAAAGGCCCTATAAACCTTTTTTCGAAAGGAATCCACCGTTCAAAGAAATTAAACCTCCCCTAGCCAACTTAAACATCGATCTGGAAAATGTAGCATCCAAATCTTTCTGTACCTACCATCAAGAGAATCACTCTGAAAGATACTTCCCTCAATGGGTGCATGCCATGAATTTGATGTCCAATCGGTTTTTATATGAGGTCTCCCTGACCGAACAATCAAGCGGCTCAGTTATGAATATTTTCGATCAGGAAAACATTTCTCCACCAGAAGAAACTTCCATGTTGATATGGGACCCTGACCTACCTATGCCTTTCGATGACCTATTTTAGGTTCAAGAAACACCTGCAGAAGTCTTTGTTGTGAAAACATGAAGTAGAGGTCAACTTGTCTCAAACGACCTTACTATGACCCCAATCTTGGGAGGAAAACCAACTCTCGATCACCCGAAAGCATTATTTTTTCCTCGAAGAAACCCTATAAACATCCATACACAAGAATCACCCAAGTTAGATTACAACATAGTATAATATTTGAATAAGTTGAAGGATAATATATCAATTATGGACATATGTAGAATCCCTCAACAAAAAGACTTCCTGCTACAAGCATTGAAATCAGTAGAAAATTCTACAACAAGCACTGACCAAGGAAGAAATCTAAATCCCATAGATCTAGGGAATAAACCAAATGTGAATGCTTGCTCTGAATATAAGAATAAAAAACATTTTGTTCCATCGTTCCTTTTAAAGTTTGAAGTCTTCAACAAAAACCTCCATAACTGTTTGGTGGACTCAGGAGCATCTTCTAATGTTATGTCATTGTCTATTTGAAAAACATTAAATGAATTACCTCTCGAGAGTGATAAACATGTCATATAGCTTGACATAACTCACGTGAAGGTCATGGGAGAACCCAAAGATGTAATGATCAGAATAGTGACACACCCTAATTTTGTGCAAGTAATTGACATCATTGTAGTAGATATCCCAGAAGCTTATGAATTTTTATTTGGTCGATATTGGTATGATAAGTTAAACGGATATTTTAGTACAGAATGGCCTCACCTATGGCTTCGATTAAAGGGACACACAAATATGATCAAGATTGATAGGGAAAGATACCTAAAACACACTATAACTGACTTACAAACCCTTAATGAACCCTCGTTGGCATATTTTCCCATGCTAGGAAATTGTTCCTGTGACTCTAATTTTGGGAATTTCTCCCCCCTCTCATCTGATGTCCCTCTTATTCAAAACTCTAAAATGATTTTTCAAGAGAAATTGCCAACGACAGTGGAGGAAACCCTTTTTTGCCAATAACTTGCATTAGAAATAATGGAACAAATAGGAGCAAAAGAGGAAGGTGACAAGAAAGAGGAAGCTCATAGGTTCTTCCCACAAGTTTGGACCTTATACTTTGATGGCTATAATTCACAAGAAGGGTTTGGGGCAGGGTGCATCCTCATTGATCCAAAAATTAAACAAAAATTCAAGCCCTATAGATTATATTTCAAATGCACAAATAATACTGCTAAGTATGAAGATCTAGTATAAGGGCTAAAGAAAGCCATGGACTTGAACGTTAAAGAAGTGAAGGTTTTTGGAGATTCTAAAATCATTGTTAGACAAGTAAGGAATACTATACATTGCAATTCTCCACACCTGAATAGTTACCAACAGGAAGTGCATAGGCTAATAAAGCATTTTGAAGCTTTCAACATTACAGTGATTCCAAGAGAAAAACACATTCTTGATGATTCTTTGGTCACCGGTACTTCAAGGCTATCACCTCTAGAAGATTATGAAGCCTCCTGGTTCACTGTAGAATTTCTCTACAAACCATCGGTGCCAAACAATATTTCTAATTGGAAGGTCTTTGAAGGAGATGAACAGATTATAAACTTTCTGACCAATCAAGATAACTTTAAGGACTTGGCTATTAACGATGAAATATTTGAGGAACAATCATCAGGGACCGATCCTCAGACAGATCAACTGAATGACAAATTGAAGTCTCACACGATACCGAAGGGAATAGCCAATTTAGAAAACCTTTTTGACCTAAGGGAAAGGTTTAAAGGGTCAAAAAATGAAAAGACTGATCGTTCATGTCTCATGCATGAAACTATAAATATCCGAACCCCGGAAAACCCAAAAAACGTAAACCTCATCAAGACAATATCTAAA
Organism: Picea abies; assembly: GCA_900067695.1. Lineage (NCBI taxonomy): Eukaryota > Viridiplantae > Streptophyta > Pinopsida > Pinales > Pinaceae > Picea > Picea abies. The sequence goes on along the minus strand of CBVK0101373113.1, from coordinate 3,016 downwards.
GAGGAAAGGAAATCTTATCTCAAACTTTTCAAACAATATAAAGATATTTTTTCTTGGTCCTACCCTGATCTGAAAACCTATGATACCCGTATCCTTCAACACACTATCCCATTAAAACCTGAAGTGAAGCCCTTCCAACAAAATCTCTAGAAGCACCACCCATCCCTAGAGCCCCTCATGTGTCAGGAATTAAAAAAATGGTTAGATGCCAAAGTTATCTTCCAAGTTAGACACTCTGCATGGGTAGCAAATTTGGTTCTTGTAAGAAAAATGTCTGGGGAGATCGGCCTATGTGTAGATTTTAGAGACTTCAATAGAGCTTTAGAAAAGGACAACTACCCAGTATCATCGATGGAGAAACTCTTGTAGACTATTTATGGCTCTGATATTTTCTCCTTGCTAGACAGTTTCTCAGGTTACAACTAGGTTCTAGTTTCAGAAGAAGACCGCTTGAAAAATACCTTCTGAACCAAGTGGGGAACCTTCTCTTACAAATGCATGCCCTTTGGGTTAATCAATGCACGAGCAACCTTCTAGAGGGCCATGGATGTATCATTTTTGGGATTAATCAATAAGTATGTAGTAGTCTACTTGGATGACGTGACTGTGTATTCGAAGAATAGATAAGATCATATCCAACATTTAACCCATATTGTCAAAAGGTGTAGGAAATACGATATATCCTTAAACCCTAAGAAAACCATTTTTGGTGTCGAGGAAGGTAAGTTTTTAGGACAAATTATATATCAATCAGACATTCATATAGATCAAGAAATGATTAAGGCCATAGCTCAGCTTCCATTACCTCACAACAAAAAGCCTATGCAATTGGTCTTTGAGAAAATCAATTTTGTGAGGAAATTCACTCCCGATTTCGCGAAAACCATCAAACCCTTACAAAAAATTATTCATAAAGATGCTTAATTTAAGTGGGATGATGAACGAAAGAAGTCTTTGAGCAATATTAAGACTACAATATCTCAAGCCCTAGTGTTGTGCAGTCCCGATTTCAACAAATATTTCTTCCTCTATAATTTCACCTCTGACCAATCGTTAGCCACAATATTAACTTTGAAGGATGATGAAAACAATGAGGCTTGGGTGTCATTCATGAGCACTAATCTCCAGGGGGGTGAACTAAATTACCCTGCTATAGATAAGCAAGCCTATGCAATATACAAGGAAGTAAAATATTTTAGATATTACATCCTCAAGAACCATAACGAAGTCATTGTGCCTTACCATGCAGTCTGATCCCTATTTACTCAATAGGATATGGGGGAAATATGAGGAAACTGGATGGAAGTAGTCCAAGAATTTTATCTAGATATAAAACCTACTAAACTAGTTAAAGGACAAGGGTTATGAAAACTGGAAGTCGAAGCTTAGGATCAAGTAAATGGAGACCCCAGATGGGAGAATGAAATGGCATTAAGTTTTGGTAAATATTGATACATTTACCTAGGGCAAGAGTCTTGGTATGATAAATTGACTTATCTCTTGCATCATGAGATGTGCCCAAAAAACCTAAAACCTAGGGAAAGGAGAGCCCTCAGATTAAAATCCACACAATATAGCCTCATAAATTCAATACTCTTTCGTGTTAATTATGATGGGGTACTTTTAATATGTCTCGAACGTGAAAATGTAGACAAAGTTCTGAAGGAGTTCCATGATGGCCCTGCCAGTGGACATTTTGCAGGAAACACCACCGCTCATAAGATAATGAGAGTTGGCTATTACTAGCCCACGTTGTTCAAATATGCTCACACATACACTAGAAACTATAAAACTTGTCAAATAAGTGTTGGGAGGGAGAAGAAATCATCTGTCCCACTCTAACCAATGGTTGTTTCTAGGCCCTTTGAGAAATGGGGGTTAGATATCATAGGAGAAATTACACCAAGTTCTTCAAAACGACATAGGTACATAATTACTTCCACTGATTATTTCACAAAATGGGTACAGACCATTCTTTTGACTCATGTAAACAAGAAGGTGGTAACCAAATTCATAGAACAACAACTAATCACAAGGTTTGGTGTCCCTTCTGTCCTTGTTTTTGATAATGAAAATTAATTTTATTCCACCTTATTTACAGAGTTTTCTATAGACAAAGGAATCATAATTATATACTCCACAAATTATTATCCACATGGAAATGAAGTGGCATAATCAACTAATAAGAACCTAGTGATGATATTGAAGAAAATGGTTACAGACAACTAGAGGAACTAGCATAATTCACTTCATAATGATTTATGGGCCGATAGAGTCACACCCAAGGAATATATAGGGAATTCCCCATGCTTTCTGGTATACGGGTAGGAAGCGATTCTCTTAAATAGGCTTTATCTTTCATCTCTTCAACGTGCTCAGGATTCCATAGGGAAACCCTCGTTAGTCATACAACAAAGAATAGACACCTTGCTCATGCTAGAAGAAGAAAGGGATAAAGCTAAATCAAATTTCATAGCTCACCAATAAATATTTAAAAGGTGGTTTGATAAGCATATGGCTAAAGAGAAGAATTTTGAGGTAGGAGACTTAGTCCTAAAATGGGACAGACCAAATGAGCCTAAAGGAAAAAATTCTAAGTTTCAGAATCTATGGCTCAGACCTTTCCAAGTGGTCGAGAAGATTGGGTTAGGCACGTATTGACTGCATAATCTAAGGGGGGAACCTGATGCCCTCTCAGTGAATGACCAGGCCCCAAAATGTTAAGAACCTGAATATATCTACAAATATAATCACCACAAATACTGAATACACAATAGATCCATAGAGAAAGATATAAGAAACCACACTTTATTATTACCAAACCCTTGAGGTAGGGAAACACCATACAATGGATCCTCTCATGTTCACTTGCCTATTCGAGGGGGCATCCTCCTCATGATCTTCAGCTCCAAATACAATACTTCTCTCCATATCCCATTACATTCCTTGAACCCATTTATATAGTGCTACCATCACCTAAGAACATTCTAGAGGAAGAATCTTCTAGAAGTAGAAC
>CBVK0101373111.1:0-18721 GCA_900067695.1 Picea abies | reverse complement strand
ACTACCTCTCTAGCTACCTTACATTTGGTAGGGTAACACCATATATTAATCATTATGGAAGGGTAAAACTCCTCAAGCAATCCTTGCTTGTACAATCACAATATTCTTCACTATGTTTCATTACATTTCCTACACTTCTTTATATATCTCTCCCTATCTCCTAGGAACCTTCTAGAGAGCCTTCTCACATTTATTACATCCAACTACCATAGTGAGCCTTTATTAATATAGTGGACCTAGTCCACCTTAGATTGAATGACCACATTCTCATATTTTAAATGACTTCCATTAATAACGCATAACTACATTCCCATTGGGTAACTTCCTAGGTACCCCATATTACCTCCCTAGGTATACTACATTCCATCCCCCTTNNNNCCCATATTACCTCCCTAGGTATACTACATTCCATCCCCCTTCACATGTTTTGTCCTCGAAAAATGAGAAGAAACCATACAATATGACCTACTAAGCAATGTAGCCAACTGGTACCAAATACGACCATCCATCCATCCCAATGGAAGTCGAACATGATGTCTATCTGCTACCTTTCCACCTTGATCTTTCTCTTCATCATGTCAGGGTTTCCATGGGATTGTTTCTATAGCTTCAGCTCTTCCCGTAGTGTCAGTAGTCCTCCATGCACCTCTTGATCGGTTTCCTATCTGGTGCCCTGCTGGTCCATAAATGTGTTGATACACATGCCCTTTCCTTGATGAATTTTGCATCTCTATATGATGTTCATGGTGATATACAACAACTGTAGGAATTTGTTGTTTTTTCTTCAAATCTACAACACTTTGTGCCTTTGATTCAATGACCTCCTTAGCTTCTTGATTATGTCCTTCTTGTAGTTTTGCTTCATCTCCTTCTATAGACTCTACCTCTGATTCAACTTTAGACTGGGCAATAACTTCTTTTCTAGCTTCCATGGGTCCATCTTTCTTACTAAGAGACACATCCTGCAATGTGATTTTTTTTTTCTTGTACCACAAATTTAAAAACTTCTTTTGCACATTAATATTAATGGTACTCACTGATTCTATCCAAGGATATCCCAAAACAATATCCACTTCATCCATATCCATAGCATAAAAATATGAATGCAACACATATTTATCCATGGTAATCTTCAAATCTTTAAAAATTTGAACATTTTCACCCTCAACATGTGTGCTTTGAATATTCTTTATTGAAACTTGCAATCTATTAACCAACTGAACATTTATAAAATTATGCATGCAACTAGGGTTAATAGAAACAACGATATTTTCTTTATGAATACAACTATGAACCTATAATAAAGATTTTTAACATGAAAATAAACTCTTGGTTCTCTCTGTATCCTTATTTTCTCCATGATACCACTTTTCTAACAATATTTTTTCAAATTCTCCATTGGAGAGTGTCATCATCTCCTTATAATCAAGCGATTTCCACCAAATGGCAACATCACCTTGTAATTTGAGATCTACCCAATGGGGCCAATTATCTTCTCATATTGACTTTCTTTATTTAATGAATGATTCAATACTAGGGCCATCACATTTCCCTGTAAAATACATCTTACTATGAAAAACCCCAAAAAATAGAACAATAAGTTACGACAGAAAATCACGGTTTTTTCCGGAAAAAACCCTGCAAAACTATTGAATTTAAAATGATCATAACTTTACTTCCCGAACTCTGTTTCGGCTGATTTTTTTTTTTAAATTGGGTATGTTTCCGAGAGGAATTCAAATCCCCAATTTTTTTTTCCAAATTCATCTCATAAATCTTCATATATGAACCTGAATTGCGTCGCCCTCTTTTTCTTCCCTAGAAACAATTCTGCAAAAAGAGAAAACAAATCTTCCCTTCTTTTGCCAAGGAAAGTGCTATGATACCAATTGTTAAGAACCTGAATAGATCTACAAATATAATCACACAAATACTAAATACACAATAGATCCATAGAGGAAGATATAAGAAACCACACTTTATTATTACCAAACCCTTGAGGTAGGGAAACACCATACAATGGATCCTCTCCTATTCACTTGCCTCTTCATATCCCATTACATTTCTTGAACCCCTTTATATAGTGCTACCATCACCTGAGAACATTCTAGAGGAGTAATCTTCTAGAAGTATAACCTTCTAAGAAGTCCTCTTACATTTATTATATCTAACTATCCATTTATTATATCTAACTACCATAGTGGGCCTTATTTAATAATATAGTGGACCTAGTCCACCTTACTTTGAATGGCCTCCACTATTATCACTATGGACCCTCTGGGCCCCCCCACTACCCCTCTAGCTACCTTACACAAAACAATATTTCCATTAAAAAAAACAAATATTTTTGTGTGTTTATGTTTTTACGATATTTATTTTAGACACGTCGATTGTGAAATGCATTTTTTGTTTTGTCTTTTGCAATTTTTCTTCTGAGTTTTTGAATATTGTGTTTAGAAAGACAATGGTTGACCTCAAATCATGTGACATGGTTAACTTTATTCCTAACTCATTGCTCACATACAACACAAGGAGCATTGAGGAACCTCCGGTTGTTTCAAGGGATTCTCTATCTAACCTGCGCAGATGAACAACTTTGGAAAAATGCAAAAGTGTCTGCCTGGTGGTACGGTGAAAACCTTAGGGTAAGCACGGTAATATAGAAAGGACTAAATGTACCTCACAGAAAAAGATAGAAAAATTTCACCTTAACCATCTCATTCTTGCAAATAACATACATCCTCCTCTCCCACTCGTTCAGGGCATTCTGCTGAAAAATAAAATCAACTATATCCAATGAGTGCACAGTCGGAGAGGGTATGCAGATATATCCGACGGGGCTATGGAAACTCACTGGTAGCGAAGCAAGGTATGTGATGTCGAGGTGACTCCATCAGGGCTATGGGCACTCACTGGTAGTGGAGCAACACCGTAGCAAATGAATAAGGGTAACTAAAAGGACTAGTGCTAGTGAACGCTTTACTAGACTCTTTTCAAAGGGGGCATGTTAGGGTTATAGAAAAAGAAGGTTGAATAAAGGTTTAAAACACCACAGGAAGGCCCAGATGTGTCAACCAGAGAATTTCAAATGCAAGGGTGAAAGGGGCTCTGATAAAAAATAGTTAAGTTCTTCACCAGATTTTGCATCAGTCGAGTCTGAAGGAGGAAAAAATATTCTACTTTCACCCAGTAAGTCTCCATTTGTTGAGCACTCAACACACCCTAAAATTCCTATGTCATTTTTTACTTTTTGGGTACCACTTGATCTTTGCAATGTTTGAATCTGATCTCCGTTTGAGAAATGTTTTGTCTTTTCTTGTTCTCTTGACTCTCATTAGCTATTCAGTTTTGTTTAACTTTATGAAACCCCATGAATTAAAAAGGATTAACACTTAAATAAGGAATCAACAACCAAAACACTTCACTTGACGCACTCAATATTCGACGTCGAAAGGAATTAAAAGGTGAAAAAGAATCACTCGGAAAACATTAGTCTTTAAGCGTCGATCTTCGTGGGCATTGGCGATAGGAAGTTTGTTTCATGACAAGGATCACATCCTGACATCGTCGATAGTTGATCCCCTTCAGAAGCGATAAAAGGAAAAGGGAGTAAACGTTAAATAAGAAAGAAACAATATTTCCAATAGTCGATACCCAACGCGTTTTGGCATCGAGAGTTTTTCAAGGAAGTTAATCCAAAGAAAAACACATGGTAGGTTCATCCCCGGTCACCGACCCCAGATACCTTTTCGACATTGGTGAGCCCGTGTTTATTTTTGAAAACACAACGTGAAGAAATTCCCTACTCTGACTAATATGCTCAAATTAAATCACTGGTCCTCATCGCCATGTGTCTTTTCCATATTGGATAACCATACAGTCTAGTTTTACCCTGAGTCATTCTTGGTTCCCTAGGTCCAAGTCACACCTCCAAGTCGGTTTTTCCACGTCAGCATTGTACGATGAGATCGATCAACATCAAATATTTTGTGAAGGTCTTTGACAAAAACATTCATAGCACATCCCCGATCCCCGATTCACCCACTGAGAAAGTGACACAATGGGATGTTTTAGCACTATATATGATTACATTCATAGCATTTAAGGGACTAATTAATTCCAAATCATGCAATAGTTGTTTCTTTGTGTGTGAATCAAAACGGCTGTTTGAAATTACCGATAGACCACATCACCCTGCATGCCTCCTCCATCAACCAACGATGAGTTCAAGCTGTAGAGATTCAGTGATAGATTTGTTTGAATTCCACTCATCATGTGAATTAAATGGTTGATTCAACACAGTAAGTTCTTCCTCAGTTTAAATTCTCTTTATCCATTGTAAACAAATCCATTCTATGTGCAAAGGAGTTTCAAATCATATGGAGAAGAGATATGATCAATTTGAAAGATGTAAAGATCCCACGAGTATCAAATAACCAGGTTTGGAAAGATTTATAGGTATGTACGAGTCTGTGGATTTTTCATGCTTAAACTTCATATATATATTTTATCCGGTGTTTCTCTGTACGTAGTCTCTAAAAGATTTATTGTGATTGTAGGAACAATGCCTCCAAGAAATCCAACCACTAGGCGATTGTTGAGGGCATCGAAGCTAAAAGAACCATAGGTAGGAGAAGGATCTTCTCCAGGGGCCGCAAAACAATTAGAGTTCAAAACGAGGCTGAAACCAATCATTAAGACATATACAAAGAATTTTTTCACCCAACCTCAAAACTTTGGAGATACAGAGGCCAGCACAGGGACCAAGGAGGCACTCCCACATTGGGGATAACTCTTCAAAAATATCAGTTGGGAAGAATTCCAGGAATATATCCCTCACAGTGACCGAAATATGAGAAATCGCGACGACGAAGTTTTTCCAGATATATGACGATCGTACCTGCACATGCTAGCAAGAAGAACTCCGGTGTTCCATTACATAGAACTCCTGAAGTGGCTCATTGAACACATAGACACACAAAAATCTTTGATTAAAGATGACAATCGTGGGTGTGTCAGAGTTTTCCTTGCGGTGGAGGTCCAGAAATATTACAAACTTCGAGACACCGAGGAGCGGCTGAATACAAATTTCCTTGTGAAATTCTACGAGCACCACGACACTAGCCGATTGATGGCCTCATGGTGGATTGAGGATAAGAAGTACACCAACTGGAGCACCAGTTAGTAACAACCAACCAACTTGAGGGAGATGTACATCTACCTGATGGCTCTAATCTACTAATTGTATGGGGAAATAGAATGCTCCAGATTTTCAGAGGCATGGATGCCTCTAGCTTACACAGTGTCCACTTTTGGGAGAAACTTCAACTGGGGAGCCATCATTTCCAAATAGTTGAGCATCTACATACAACAAGCTTATACATCAAAAGAAGGAGAGACTCCAACCTTCTGCATTGCTTCATACTTACTAGATTTCATGTGTTCCATAAACATCTTTGTTAGTATGAACCTGAGCTGGTACATCACAGAAATCTCGATCCACATATATTTCAGCATTTTATGGAAGAATAGGTACAAAAAATCCTACTCCCTCATCTGTGATGAATTTATCGAATGTATTTACTTTATTGTTTTCAAGAAAGAATGCCTGAGGCTATCGGCTGCGGTGGACAAAAAGATGATATCAAATCTCAACCACTGGTATCTGGATGAGCGTGATACCTACATCATGGTTTTTTGGGCCACCATAGAACCTCATCTCCTGCCATCACATGTTCCTGATTGGCTAGTATTTTGAGAGATATGCTACTAGACCATCGTACAAGGCTACAATTTCACCCTGATCAAAGCTAAAAAATGACCATTTATACCCTATGGATTCTGTGTAGGATTCTACATGGTGAAGGACACTGCTCAAGCCAATCAAGAGGGGTTGATCCAATTGGATTTCAAATTCCATATTGACCGATTCTGCAAGCACGACCCTAAGGTTCCGGACTTGAAACATGCCTCACAAGTGTCGTCCTGTTGGAGATACACCCACGACAAATTTGAAGATGAAGTCTTATTAAAAAATGCCCAAGATTGGGACAAAGTAGTGGCAAGGATGGTCGACCCTAAAATGACTAGGTTCAAAGCCATGAACCTAGATGAACAGGAGACGATTCTAGAACAATTAGCTCAATGGGCCCTTAGGGACGAAGAAGAAATGATAGCGTCCAAAGCAGTAGAAGTCCCCCTAGCAACCCCGATGCAAGCAAGAGGTTTCCCTATGACAAAGGACACGCGGGAAAGGGGGTTTCTCATGTTATAACAGGAACAACAAATAATTGATCAGCTGCAAGATGACCAAACCTCTCAAGAATGAAAAGATCCCCTGCCAATAACCCATATGAAATCCAGACAGGCCCAAGCTACCCTGAATTAATAGACATTGATGAAATTAACAGGTTAGACGACCCTAAATTCACAACTTCACTAGTTGGGTCATCGAAAGGTGTTTCAACTCATCCAAATATAGTCAGAACATCAGGGAGAGAAAGTGTGCCAAACCCCCTAAGAGAATTGATAAACATCTATAATGATGAAGAGAGCCCAAAGGTATCCCTGGTGACCCTCGCACAGATCGAAGAGGAAAAACAACCAGAGAAGACAACTTCCCTAGCTCCCTATTCTCAAACTCAGGGTCTTCCACAGAATTAGTAGGAAATCGAGTGTCTTAGACACTAAGTTGCCCAATGCACTAGAGACTCAAGAAAATAGTCCGAAGGAAAGGCCGGGGTTGGGCGAACAAAAGGAAGAGGCTACACAACAGGAAATCGACGTCTCAATGACCGATGATCAAGTAAGTACCGAGCCTACCCCCAATGCCTCAATTTCAATCAGTACTCAACTCCCTGATGAGAGACAAACAAAAGTTGGGCCTTCAGAACATAGGGAGGAAGTTCAAGAACCCAATATTGAACAAGTATATACTATCAAGAGTCTGGGGATACACTCACTTAGGGAGATCAGAAAATCCCCGAACCCATGGAAAAAGTAGCCGACATACATGCCATCACTTATGACCAGAAAAGGAAATATATCATCCATAGAACCACCAATAAGAGGAGGATCACTTTAGATCACTCCATCCTCATCACCACAGAGGAAAACCTGATTAACACAGAGAATGCTAAGACATCTGAACTTATCGGCGAAGGGATGGAAATCACAAATGCCAGCCTAGACAAAGATAAAAGAGATGAAAAGGAATTGGCTGCTGCTCTGAAGGAATTGGAACATTTTTTCCACTTGGTGAAATACTACCAGGACACCACATAGGCCGCGATGTTCCTAAGGAGCGAATTCCAGGAGGCCTACAACAAATTTATAGATGAGCGACACCTATTCACTGCAAGGATAACTGAGCTTTAGCAAGACACCCTCATGGCACTTGCGATGTGAAAATATATGGGAGGTGGTATGAGAAAGCACAACAAGCCATGGAAAGGGTCGACTATATTAGTGTGGTCCAACAGGGCTAAGATACAGAACAACATGACATTTGGGTGTTAAAATAGAGTAGCCTTGATCACATAAAGAAATCAGCCAAGTATTGGGAAAAAATGGCTCGGGAACCTTATCAGGAAATCCAAAAAAAGTGGGCCGAGTGTGAGAAAAGTTGGATCAAGATCAGCCGGGTAATGAAAGATATCGACCTCCCCGAGTTTGGCACACCCAAAAAATTTGTCGACTTGCACGACATAGTCAAGACTCACACCAAACAAGACTCATCATGGGACGAAGAAATAACAAAGGTGGCAGATATGGTGCTAGGCTAGGTGTGGCAATTCATGGAGCACCCAATCAAATCTCGGATAGTGCTACAATAGTTAAATGCCAAAATTGTCAAATATCAGGCACATGAAGTAGAAATCAAGGATATCCTTTCGGCCCCAATGGATTAGCATAGGTTTTCGTATGTCAACACATGTGAGGATATTTTTGTCCAGTGGTCAGAGTACGAGAAGAGTCATTCGCTCGAATGAAACCATTAGATGAATTTTGGAAACTGAAAGAAGAAAGCGCCATGTGGTGAGTTTTTTTTTAATTAGCTACACTTTAATTGTTATTTTTAGTTATTTTTATGTTATGAATAAGAGCATCGACCGGTTAGTTAAAGGTTGATGGTTGTTGCAAGGACCCTCATTTTTGGTTTTGTTAAGAACTATTTCAGATTTGCCTTTAATTGAGAAGTGCTTTTTGGGACCAGAGACAAGTTTGTGTTTTTTCATCAAATGCGTGTATGATTGGATGTGGAGAAGAATTATTTCTTATTTTGTCTCATGAATGGATGTTGTAATGAGTAAGAGATACTAAATTTGTTGATAAGTTATCTGATTCAATGTTTTACAGTTCTTATCTTTAATGATGAAAATAAATCGTTGTGTTATTATGTGATTGATGATTAGAGTTGGGTGAATTATTTTACTTGCCATCGTTTATCACATGCATGTTTCTTCTGATCAATTGTATATCATCCAGTAATTGTAATACCTGCACGGTTAATGTATTAGTATTAGTCCTATGTTAAACGATCAGTGTCTACATGCTAGAGTGAAAGGGTTATCCCAAGCTCATCCTCTTCTCCAGTATTTAAGTTTGTTCCCACTTTGTCACTTAGTTGGTTTATACCAGCTTCATCTTATATCAGTCCCACCTAAGAGAAAACAAAAAAAGAGAACGTCCGAACTGAAGGAGAAATCCTTCACAAGAAAACGTAAATCCCATAGATTATTTTTGCCGGATCGTAAGATCTAGAGAACCATTGCACTATTAAATGTTGCAGAGTATTATTAGGCCTCGGTGGTGGGTTTGGTTCCTGATGTTGAGTTAAAGGGATTTAGGACCCCTCAACACCACACAATACTCACAAAAACAATGGATTCCTCCAATGCCTTACTCTCAATGGACACATCAACAACCACAATTCCAACCTTGGAAACAAGGATGAAGGGGGTTTACATATGGGAATGTCCCTTTTCAGTCACAAACTTTTCCTACTTACCCAAAATATCATTCCAGTATCTTTCAGTTGTTACCTGGATTTAATCCACCTTCTCTACCTCCACCTTACTAGCTAAAAAACAACTTACATTTCCTTTGAACCCAAACCAACAACAAAAAATGAAAGCTACACCTAATCCAAACCCCCCTCGACCTACCACTATTCCTTCACAACCCATCCCTAATCCAAACAATAGACTTACACAACTTATACAAAATCTTGAGGTATAGACTTTCCCAACTTATGTGATAACTCCTACTTCACTAAATGAAATTCAGTTAAGGTCTGGGAAGGTATTGAATAAACCTGTGGAAAATGATAGAGTTACTATATGGTTGTTATTATTGCAATAATTCAATATTACTATGATTGAAAGACACAAACGAGATAATCGCGTTGTTGATTTCATATCTAGACTTATTCATACATGTGATAATGCACCAGTGGATGACAATTTTTTGGATGAAAATATGTTTTCTATTTCTACTTACATTCCTTGGTATGCATATGTGGCCAATTATATTGTAATAGGAAAGTTACCTCAGAATATTTCCTCCCGAGAAAAACAAAGAATTATTCAACTGAGTGCAAATTATATGTGGCATGATGATTGTTTATACTGTACATGACATGATTTGGTTATCAAAAGGTGTGTACGGGAAGATGATATAAATGAAATCCTCAAAGCCTACCATGATGGTCCATGTGGAGCCCATTTTTCTTATAGGAGGAAAACATACAAAATACTACAGTCAGGCTACTATTGGCCAACTATTTTTAATTATGCAAAGAAGTATGTGGCCAACTATGATGATTGTTAGAGGATGGGGAAACCAACTGCAATTGATGAGATGCCTCTCCAAGTTCAAGTAGTAATTGAACCTTTTGAAAAATGGGATTTGGACTTTGTAGGACATATTAACCCAATGTATCGAACAAAAAGGTACATATTGTTTTATATAGATTATCTGACAAAATGAGTACAGGTTAAAGCTTTGTATTCTACAAATGAACAATTTGTTGTTGATTTTCTATTTGAAGAAATATTTACTCATTTTGGTGTACCTCAAGAAATAGTGACAGACCAAAGAATCCAATTTACCTCCAATTTTTCAAAGACATTATTGAACAATATTAGATTAAACATAGAAAAACGTCACCTTATCACCCCCAAGCAAATGGACAACTGGAATCAACTAAGAAGGTGATAGAGGCTATTCTCACCAAGATAGTTTAGTTACATCATAAATATTGGGTTGATCGGTTTCTTGAGGCCTTATGGGCCTATAGAATAACTTAGATAAAAACAACAGGCCATACACCTTATGAATTGGTGTATGGGAAGCACGTGTTGCTTCCCATAGAATTTTAAGTAAAAACCTTCAGGACTGCTATGCAATTGGGGATGGACTTAGATGAAGCTAAAAAATAGAGGATATTGCAGATGAATGAGCTTGATGAAATCAGACAAGATTCTCTTCATAGGAATACACTCATTCAAGAACAAAGGATTAAATGGCATGATAAGTACATCAATAAAAATTGTTTCCATCCAGGTGATTGGGCCCTATTGTATGACACTAGGTTCAATAATTTCAAGGGAAAATTGTCCACTCGATGGTTGGGACCCTATGAAGTAGACACAATTTACAACAATGGTTCATTTAAGATAAAAAATATTGATGAATATAAGACTTCCTTTGTCCTAAATGGACATCGATTGGAATTTTATCATAACCCTCTATCTAAAGAGGATTTTATCAAACATGTTCTTCAAAATTATGAAATGCAATTGGTTAGTAAGGGGAGTTCTCCTCCTGCTAATCCACCATTGTAAGTTTTTTTGTGTGATTTAATTTAACATTGTACATATATGTATATAGGTGTGTTGTTAGATAATGATTTTGGTATTACTAACAAGAGAAAATGCTAATTGTGTTCTCTTGTAGATTAGAAATAAGGATGACATATGTTAGGTGTAAGTTTATTCCTTTATCTAGCCCTAGTACATTAATTATGGAAGAGGATCCTAATGGTTTTTTCTTTAAGTTTTTCAGACTCATAAAAATTGAAAATACCAACGAGCAAGAAATGGTACGGGGTAAATAAAAACCCATGGGACAGTAGATGGAGTTTTCTTTAAGTTTTTTAGACTCCTAAAAATTGAAAACACTAGCAAGCGAGAACTAGCCCGGGCTCAAGAAAAATCTGCAAGATAGTAGATGGAGTTTTCTTTAAGTTTTTAAGACTCATTAAAATTGAAAACACTGGAGAGAATTAACTAATCTGGGCTTGAGAAAAATACACAATATAGTAGTAGTTAGGTTTTCCTTTCCAATAAAATAGAAGTGGAAATAGAAGAAGTAGTTAGTCTGGTTCCAAAAAGTGGAGGTTTTTGCATCTCAATAGGAGGTTGTCCTTCTATAGTTTCCTTCTTGTTACAGATCTTGGAGCCCAATCATTGAATTCTTTTGCCTCATTTTATGACATTTCCACTGCAATTTCAACATTCATGTAACAATGTGTTGTTTGTAGTTTTTCCAGCATGATACTTCAGCAGAAAAAATTCACATGCAGATTCAGTAAGTGATAGCACCTACTCCAGATTGACCTTCAAAACATGTTAAGATACAAAGGGAAGCCTACAAGATTCCAATTTGAATACTATACATTCAGGTACCTTATCAAAATTTCATTCGGTACTGAATAAAACTTTCCGTGTTCATCTAGTACTGAAGAAAAATTCTTGTGTTCATCTGGTACTGAAGAAAAATTAATGTGTTCATCTGGTACTGATGGTGTAATTTTGGTAAAAATTTTCCTATACTTGATGTTTTCCTTGTTTGACAAAGAACACTGAAGGTATGCACTCATTATTTTATTCATTTTATTAGGAATCATATTAATTTTGTGCTAAATATATGGTTACTCTCATGAACCTTTGTTATGTTAAGTTGTTAAATCTCCCTATCATTATCTTTTGAAATATTCATGTTTATTCCCCTATTTTTAAAATCATTTACGATGTATTCAAATTTCTTCATGGAGTGATCGTTGATATGATTGGGCAAATAAAAATCATACCTTGAGCAAGATTGGTCCATTTTGAAAATATCTTGTCGAAGAATCCTGTTTGTGTGATGTCAAAATTATGATTATACCACCTTCTATAACCTTATGTTGTTAATTATTGATTCAAACCATTGTTTTGGTGAATGTAAAACATATTACTACCTTACGACAACATTGACATTGACTACCGCATAATGGTGAATTCCAGTCAAATTGACCACATTCCCTACAATCATTACAAAAAATGGTGTGAGTGGGATGTTACATTACTTTTGGATATGATCGTCACATTATCCATGGATGCGATCCCTCAACATAATTTATGACTTTTCCTTACCTCACCCTCATTGAAATTATTTGACCATTGTATTCTCGTTTCCATTAATAAACACTCTTTTGGATGTCTTTGCCATCCATATGAGCGTTATTTACCCATTCCATACCATATGAACTCCACTCTATTCATTCCTACTATCAATTCATTCCATTGCTCTATCTTCATCACACCATTTTCGTAACTTTTCTTCTGGTACTATGTTTTTTTCTCTATGTTGTTCTGGTACCAAGTCCTCTCCCAAATCCTGTTGCCTACACTTATTTTGAGACCTGTTTTCAATTTGGCATGGGGGTTGACAGGGATGAACCTGTGTTCCATATTTAAAAAGAAAAGGAAGAATATCAAGAATGCAAAGAGAAATTTGAGAGCGTCGGTTGGGTTCATTTTCTATAAAAATTCAAAGGACATCAAGAGGGAATGTCCCATGCCTTCACCTAGAGTTATGATGGAGAGAGTGTCCATTTGGGATAACTAAAGTTAAAAATCATCGAATCCACCATAGCAGAAGCAATGGATTTACCTTCTACCGGAGAGAAATATTTCAAAGGTATCATCATTGATAAGAGGCTCTGTCAGAAGTTTTTGAAGCCCGAACATCTGGACCTAGATTGGAAAAAATGCATCTCCCGGAGCTAGATCAAGGAGGAATATTGGAGGATGTTTTTCATATAGCAAAGGTTTTTAACCTGTGAAGGTAGGTATGTTGTAACTTTCCTTTATCATTTAAGTATTTTGTTTCATTTTGAGGGTGGACCACAAATAGATTTTTCCCATTTTTTTTTGGATGAGTTTGAATAAAATGGTGAGAGTGGTCAAGTCTTCCTATAAGAAGCATAAAACCAGTCTCTATCACCATGGGTTGATGAAACTTCTTGTTGTTCATGATTTGAGAAAATGAGGCAGCAGTTGGAAGAAACTCCTCACAAAAAACATTGCTTAAGAGGAGGTTTTTAAATTTGTGAAATAAAATGTGACAAGAGAATGTAGTAAGGAGTCAGGAAGAAAGAAGGGGGCCTGTTAAAAAAAATGAAACAATCCAAGTAATGAAGTAGACAGTGTTGGCTCTAGTTCACCAAAGTCTGTTAGAAAATTGGACAAGGAAAAAACATTAATGTTAGAAGAACCACTTACATCTAGGGTGAAACGATCATCCACAACGAAGAAACCTTGCCCAGACCTGTCCACTAAAATAAAAATGCAAATTAGTGAGAAAAGGAGGAATAAACAGAGGTATGGTAGTCATGTAGGAGAAATTGCAGATAGTGTTCCAGAAGTAATTGTTGAATTACCTCGGGAGAAGGTTGGAGAATCGGGGAAGACCCCTTAATTAAGAGTTAAAGGTAAGAAGAAACTTAGAATCAATGAAGAGAGTGCCATGGAAACTTCCTCTAGAAGAAAAAAAAGATGTGCATAGGAAGAAAAAATTCCAATGCCTACATCTGAGTCCTCTAGAAGAAAAACAAGGAAGTCATAGGAAAAACAAATTCTAGTGCCCATATCTGAGCCTAAAAAGAAGAAAAGGAGATTGTTTGTGGAGGAAATTTCCATTTCTATTAGCAAACCCGATGAAGCATTAGGTCCAACATGAAGAACCACTCGGAGCATGGATAAATAGGTGACAATTCCTCATGTTCCTTTTTTCTATAGGATCCAGTTGAAATTCTGACTTCACCAAAGAAAGAAGATATGCATGTAGAAACTATTAATGAAACTAAGTTAGTAATAGAGACTCTGAAGGATTTAAGGAAGGAATTTCAAGCCAGGGAGGACGTAAATGAGAAAGAGACAATTGAACCTATTGGTTCTTTTACCAAACATCAGTTCGTACTGAAAGATGAAAGGATTACAAAACATAATGAAGAATTGAAGCAAGAAGTGGAGGAGTACAATTTTTTGGATAGATACATCAAGAAAGAAAATGCACAGTGGAATAACCGAATAACCGAAGGTTACAAGATGAGCATGACAAGGTATATACCAATATCGATAAGGTTCTGCATCTGATACATTACAAAAGATTTATTAAGAGAGAACTTAAGGATGAGGCCTCAAGTTTTAATATCTTAAATCTAGGCAATTAATGTTCAGGCAGGATGGAAGAACAACACTAGTTTTGCAATTTTGAGATCTAGTTTGGAAATTTTTGCATGAGGACATGCAATGACTTGGGCATGAGGGAATGTTGGGTCTCCTTTTTTATTCCTCCAATTACCTTATCTTTTCCTCTATATTGACCAACTTTACCTCATACATATGCACCATTTTCCTATTTTCTTCAAAGACATGTCTTTTATCCATTCTCGTGTATACATGAGGTAACCTATGTTTAAATCATGATTTATCTGATTTATTAATATTTGGAATTAAATGATTGATGTTAATGATCTCTAGTTACCTTAATTAATCCAAGAATTCCTTATCACATAGCTCCTCCTTGTCTGGTACTTATCTGCGTGCATCCAATACTCAACTCATCTGGTACCTATTTCTGTGCTAGTTCCGTACCAATGTATTTGACAGTGTGCATCCAGTACCAATATTCATGTTCCAACAATGCACGTCCAGTACTAGTTCTGCATGTATAGGATTGGGTGTTTGAACAAATTTTCTTTCGATGGGTCCAAGGAATTTGTTAGCTAGAGCATCCTTTGTGTGTTGAAGACCATGATACACTTCATCCTCATGCACTTAGTGTCATGAGGATGAAGTTGTTTCCATGAAAAACGTTATATCATCCAATTGTAATATTTACCCAATTATTTGATGTTATTGCCAGGTCTTGGTTGTAACGATTGTTTCTCTTTAAAAGAGA
Source organism: Picea abies (assembly GCA_900067695.1). Lineage (NCBI taxonomy): Eukaryota > Viridiplantae > Streptophyta > Pinopsida > Pinales > Pinaceae > Picea > Picea abies. Next base: position 3,490 of record CBVK0101373111.1, on the reverse strand, counting down.
GGGCCTTGTAGATGATAAATATAAAGAGACATAATTAAGCACCTTTATTCTATATGCTTGATTATTGAGAAAATTGTTGATTATACACCTGCTACTGAAGTAATGATATGAATTATAGTTTATCGAATTTATGTGTGTGATCAAATTCTTCATTCTATAAGTTTATTTTAAAACTATCTTGTTGGTACGGAAAGGGACCATCAATCCAACCAAGGTAAGCTTTCATGTATTTATCTGTGTGAATATAATTCTTATTTGTGTGTGAACAAAACAATTCTGTGTTTCGATCGTAGTATCTAATTTTATTTATGTTGTGTTTCAATAAAGCATTTGAAAAAACACAATATAGATTTTGTTGTTTTTAAGTTTCTGTGGTGAGGAGTTTCGCATATGTTTTTCAGATAATCCACAGTTGGTATCATTTCGTCGTCGACGTTTCGAATCTGAATTAGGATTCATCATCAGGACTAGTCGTCGAGTTAGAGCTAGCTGATCGTCATCAATTAATACTATAAATGTAGGACAATTAAAAGTTATTTAATTGAGTTGGTTGTCTTAATTTCGGAATATAATTTAATTTAATAAATGAGACTTAATATTAATGGGATTTAAATCAAGGTTTTACGAATAATAGCTAGTGTGTATAAGTATAAAAACTAGGTTAAACAAGGCTTTATATTATTTGTTTAGGGTTTTAGGTAATTTGTTAGGTTTTTCTCTTACTTAGTTATTTAATAGTAGTGGTTTTCTTTTAGTTATTTATTTGTTTTTAGGGTTTAGTTAATTAGGTTTTACTTTTAATTAATTATTTAGTAGTGTTAGTGTAATTGTAGTGGGGTTATTAGTGGTTTATCTTAATAACCTAGGATAACATATGTGTATTAATATTGAGGATTCCCTATTTAGTTATTTTATTTAAGCATTTGGTTTTAGTTATATTTAGTTAATAGAATTGATAGCATTATAATATAAGTTAGTGGTAATAATATCTAGTGAGGGTATTAGGGTTTGTAAAAGGATTAGGGTTTAAATTAATAAGTGTATAGAGACATGTTTTTAAAATTTTTTAAGTTAGTAGTGAATTCTAGGTTTCAGATTTTTTATTTAAGCATAATTGATAGTGTTTTTAATATGAGTTTGTAGGTTAGAATGTCTAGTGAGGGTATTAGGGTGTGTAAAGGATTAGGGTCTTAATTAATAACGTGTGTAATTTGTGGTAATTCTGAGTGAGTGAGCATTTCTGAGTTCAATATAGATTTCTGAGTAAATATTTGTTATTCTTGTGTGTGTGTGGAGAATCATTTGTTAGATTGAATGCTTTAACATTTGTTTCTATTTTTCAAATACATGAACAATTCAGATCTCCATATCTCACCCTACATGAACCTATAATGAAGTATCTTACTACACCTAGTATTTCTTCCAGGATTGATTAGGTTATGAATGATTTTCCTTTTAAGAATGTGTAGAGAGTTAATTACATATTGTTGTTAAATTAGTTGCTACAGGAAACAGAGTCAAAATTCATCTTTTCCTTTCATGAGCCTATAAATGAGCAGACTCATTACTTGAGAAAGAGCCTTTAAATCACATGCTTGTTGATATTTTGTTTATGAGTTTTTCTTTTTGGTTTTTAAACTGTACGAAGAATATTTTTTGAAGATTGTGAAATAGAGTATTGGTTTTTGAGTGTTTCTTATTTAGGTTATACTCATCAGACATAGGAACTTATCTGTTATCAGGACATATAGTGCATCAACTCTGTTGATTACAAAACCAGATTGACATATTAATGATTGCAATATATTAAACATATAATTGCACCAACAAGTTTGAAGGATTCAATAGCCTTTGACATCTTCAGAATATCCAACAAAAATGGACTTCTCACTTTTAGGTTGCAACACTTTACTTTTCTCATTGGGAATGTGATCCATGCTACACTGCCAAATACAAAGAAGTGGCTTACATCTAGATTAATTTTAGTACATGCTTCTTCTGGTATTGTATTTTTTAAATCCATAAATAGCATAGTTGATGGCTTCCACCCAATAATTAATACTTAATCCCTTAGATTGGATCATACAATTAGCCATTAATTTTAATGTGTGATTCTTTTTCTCAATAGAACTAGTTTGTCGCAGTGTATATGGGACAATATGTTTCATTTGCATGACCTATGCAATATAGTAGCTTGTACATTTGTTGTTCACATATTCACCTCCATTATCTATTATTAACATTTGAATTTGATGTCCATATTTTTTTTCTACAATGTCCTGTAGGCCAAACATTTTTCAAAAGATTCACTCTCAAGTTTTAGGAAATGAACCCAAGTGAATCTAGAGAATTCATCAATGAAATTTAAGAAACACTTGCAGCCAGAGAAATAAGGAGAAGAAAACAGACCACAAAAATGACTATGAACAAGCTACAAAGGGGTCGAGGCATGCTTGTCAAAATTTTCCCAATGATGTTGGTTGAGAACACAATTGGCACAGACACCTTCTCTATAATAAATGAGAGGAAGAATAGTCACCATATTTTGATTACATAGTTATTGCAATGAGCAATAGATTATATGACCAAACCTCTCATACCAAAGTTTTCTCGAGTCATCCTTATGAGTAACAAAATCTAATGGAAAATATGATGACCCAAAGTTGTCAAACTTGTACAACCTGGTAATAAATATGATGACCCAAAGTTGTCAAACTTGTACAACCTGGTAATATCATCAACAATTCCAATTTCTAGGACATTCTTAAGATCTTTTAAATCCTTGATTACGACTTGCTGAGGTGAAAACTCTACGGATTTTTCTTCACCTGAATAATTTATCTCATACATTGATAGAAGGTTGCAGAAAAGACTTGGAACACATAATACATCATTCAAATGACCATTATATACCTGGACTGTTCCAAACCCTACAACACTGAGAGATCTATCATCACCAACAAATATTTGTTTGTTGGTACATTAATTTAGAGTGGAAAACATTTCTTTATCATTAGCCATATGATAAGATTCTCTAGAATTAATAAGCCACTCATTAGAGGAAGAAGTAGAAGTTTCATTGAAGGATTAAAAATAAGAAGAAAGTGCATGTCCATGAGAAGAAGAGTTATAATAAGAAGACTCAATATTGATGTTATGATTCTTGATTGTTTCTTCGAAGGCTTTTATCCTTTAAAAATATTTAAGCTCCAAATGACCATCTCACCCGCAAAAGTTGCAATTTATGTTAGTCTTCTTACTTTTGGATTTTGTTCCTATGTCACAATTATGAGTAAAAGTTGGATGAGATTCTTTGGGACCCTTCTTTTCTTGTTTTTGTGCTAAGGATGTTGCTTCTTGGTATTCTTGGATTTATATTTATATTGAGACATTAAGGATTTGTTGGAAGTTCTAGCATTGTTGATCAATCCAAGATACATAATCTTATTTTCCTCTTGAATAAGAGAATTAAAAAAGGTGAGATCGGAAG
>CBVK0101373108.1:0-26103 GCA_900067695.1 Picea abies | reverse complement strand
ATCAATGGACTTGGCTCTCTAGGATTAATTAGTCAAAATTTATTTTACAAGATGCTTCTCAACTCCAATGGAAAAATAAACTGTACCATTGATATTAGAACACATAAAAACCCCAAAAATGACTAATAGAACTCTAAAAACGGATCNNNNTGTGGCCATAAGCTTCCCTGAGCTTCTCTTTGGAAAAAACACCTATAAAAGTCCTCAAAAGCCTTTGAAACCTATCCCAATGTGTTCAGATCATATCAATTAGCCAAAAATGATTATTCAATCACAGAAAACAAACATAGGCTCACCAAACCATGTCCTCGATCAAAGAGGGCTTCAAGCTCCCTCAAGCTTGCTGAAACTTCAATGGTGAAAAAATTGCAGAAGAAGTCTTCAAATGGCCTTGAAAACAGCACCAATGGATCCAGCACATCCAAAAACCCCTATCTGGGCTTTTACGGCACCTCAATCGGCCAAAATATGAAGAAGTTATGCCTCCTCCATTTTCCTCCTTCAAGCTTTCTGAAACTGGTTTGCCAAAACGCACCTCTGTGTGCATGAACCAAGAACACGCTCCAAAATGCACGTTAAAACCTGGCATCAGGCGCAACCGCGCCAACGGTGCAAACCGTAGGACGGTTAGGGCGCCTCCAACCCCTAACCGCCTAGCACTTGGGCGTATGGTGCATATGACCTTGGGCTAGGCAAACGAGTGGTTAAACCGCCATAACCGTTGGAACTCCCGCGCATGTTAAACCATTGGTTAAATAACAAAAACCCACGGGTTATGTTTCAACCCCACGCTAATACACAACGGTATATATATGTTAACACAATACATAGCACATATATAATATATGGTTTACAACCCCATGCGCGATATGGCATATACAACGGTCATATGTTATGGCATGAAACCACGAGTCGAGGCTAAGCCTCGGCCCGACCCCCCTTTCCATTGCATACATGCATAAGTTTAAATATATTTTCGTTCGTTATATGAAACAAGGAACAAGTCGGTCAAAGTGGTTAGCGAACGGTTGTGAAGTCATTGCATATGAGGGGAGGTCCAGGGGTCGAACCCCGTGGACTCCCATTACATTTTACACAACCAATAAACCAATAATGAGGGGGACACGTGGCGCCCATGGATTGGGCCACGTGTCCTCATATTACTTGCCACCAATCGGACACGTGTCACCACCTGATTCACCAGCAACCAACCAATAAAAAACTACCACGTCATTACCGTACGGCCTGTACGGTCCTGCCACATCACCGTACGCACTATACGGACAGGTACAGTCAGCATCAAATTTTTGTCTGTTTGTCTTGACGAACAGATCGTGATATCTTCTCCATACGGACTCCATTTGAGAAAGTAAATATACTGTCGGAATCAGGAAGACGAGACGGACGCAATGGCACTATTTTCGTTGCATTCCGAGCACTTTGAAATTTGAGCAAAATTTGACCCCCTGATCCAGATTTTGATCATGCATGCAGTTCATGCTGACCATGAAAATCTCACCTCACTGAAATTCAGTGATTTTAACCTTGGAGATCGCAAGGTATACAGTATGCTATCTTTGCATAAGTATTTGACTATTACAAAAGGAAAGAACCCTAAGATTTTACTGCAATAATGGACCCATAACCTTGCGCAGTCAACCCTCCTCAACATAATGAAGATTCCACATTTCGGGAGGCATCAGGAAGTAAATGCCTATGTTCGAATGTTATTGTCCTGCTACCATGGAGGATACCTATGGTTGGATCGGCGCATCACCATGGATTTGATTCTCATCAATCAGATCACTGGGCTAAGCATGCAGGGCCCTAACCCGCAAGACTTTTACCCTAGAAAGACCGCAGATCGTGCTCTCACTCAATGAATTAAAGACACATATGGTGATTTGGAGAAAGGCACGTGAGGTTACAAGGTAGCCTCCATTGAGAATGCAGTAGTACGCTTTGGTTTCTAGTAGATCGCAAGCAAGTTAGTCCAAAAAAATAGACCTACACAAGTGAGCAGATTTGTAGTTGACCTCACAGGGAAGTGCACGGAGGGTCTACAAATGAACTAGGTGAAATACTTCATTAATCAGCTAGAGATTGAATATAGACAAGCGCAAGACCAAGGGTATGAGTTCCACTTTAGTTGGTTTCTCATACTCATCGCCTTCATCACGTGGGAACTACCCGAGGGAGCCACATTTCTAGAGATCGAACCCTTCGAACCCCTGGCCACGAAGTTCTGTACGTTGTGGTACTCCAGTGACATGAACAAATAGTGGCATTCCAATGCTTTCTTCCATGCATACTACATTCAGTTGAGGAATTCCATTCATTCTACACCACACATTACACCCAACACTCTTCATAGGTTTCGACCTTTGGTGAAATTCAACGCAGATCGTCACTTCACCTACATCATAGCGCACGTAGACGAGCACAAACAACAACTCCAGTCATATTACAAGCTGACAAAAGATGACCTGGAGGAGATTACCAAGGAATGGTCGGTGGACCTCCTTGTTGCAATAGACCCCACAGAGATGTTCAACGTAGATAGCCCCGAAGCTATGCTAGATCCACCAGGACTGCGCAATACTAAGAAGGATGTGGAAGTTCAAGATATCCACAGCACATACACGAAGACTACTTTGCTCTCACCTGCGAAGGGAGGTGACAATGAAGAACTAGGGAGCACAGAAGTTGAACAGAGAAAAGGCGAGGTTACCCCGCCTAGGGACGAGGAAGATTCCTCCAAGAAAAGGAATATTACCCCACCGAGGCCCTCATCCAGAAAGAAAACTAAGGCCACCCGGACCACGCTTAAGACTATGCTTACCCCGGATGATTTTGACTTCTTAATTGTCGCATTGAATGATGTCTCATTAGAGCTCGTAGAAAATCAAGAAGCAAAGCAGGAGGAACTATTCTGCCGGATCACAAGTGAATTCAAAGAAGTGCAGCAGGCACTTTAGTCTAGCAAAGCAGCTTCTACGGCACCGTTAATAATGGAAATATCAGGAACAATCAATGATCCCACATAGTTACGCCATATCACAAAGAAAGTCGAAGCTCACCTTTGACGAGCTCAAGAAGACATAGCGAAAGCCACCCAGGCTTTGGCGCTAGCACAGAACGCACATGAAGAGCGATGAAGAAAGGTAGAACATGAGTAGCTTGACTTACAAGCAAAATAGGAGGAAAAATCCCAGTTACAGTAGAGCAAGGACCAGTTGCTAGTAGAGCAACTTGAAACACAAGAAAGAGTTCACAAGGCACTACGTTCTGTGACAATCATAGAAGTGAATATGGAAGATCGTCTTCCATAGCAGGTGACCCAACTGGAAGAAGTAATCTAGCAACTTCAACAATGCATCATGGATCTGGAGCTCTGCACCGTGCCTGAGACACCCCAAGAGATAAGAGATCTAAGAGAAGCCACTACTCGAAGCGTAGTCGACCGATTAAAAACTTTGGCTTCGGAATGTAGGCAGCTAAGCACCAGAAGTGCCCAGACCTATGAAACCCTCGCAGAGAATACAAAATTGCAAACATTGGAGGCACATCTCCACGAAGAAAAGTAGCATGCAGATGTGCTACAAGCGCAGCTGAAGTCCATGACCCCAGTCGAAAAGATGAAGAGGTTCGCAGAGCAACACAGAGCTCAACAACAAGTGCACACACTGCAAAGTAAAGTAATGGACGTCTCTGAAGGATTGAACCACTCCAAGAGAAGGCATGCCAACTGTTCATCAAACTTGAAAGCTAGGGAGCTCAACTCAAACAGGGTGTAATCACTACAAAACAATGCCTGGAAGGACCGCTCAATGACACAGTACTCTAGGAATTTACTGAACAAGAGGTTGTCGCATTGCAGTAGGTCGAAGTCGTTGGAGCCAAGCTTGAGGGAAGCGGAATTGGACAGACCTGAGTGACTTGGGACGAGTCAAAGGTGAGTGTTGGGGGACTATTGGCCCTTGACCAATTTTTGAAGAGTACTTGATCTTACTCAACCACTTTTGGGACTGCGACAGCTTGCCAAGGAAGGAGCGCAATGCGATGCAGAAAATAAGGAAGCAAGACCTATTTTGGGGTCCATTTTAGGGTTTTGGGTTGATGTAATGGGAAAGGGATGTCGGCCCATGGGTTTACCCACATTTAGGCCCATTTTGTAATCTATAAATAAGCAATATAGATAGTAAGATAAGGGAGATAGAAAAGTAGTACATCTGTGTGATGTATGAATGAAATCTTAGTGCTAGTAATGGGATTGTGTGATCGGATGTATCTTAGAGTGCTCTGTGCATGAGATCAGAGAAGTAAGTGCAGGTTGTTATTGTTTGATGCTGAAGAGCAAGGAAGAAGGATCTAGTGAGCTGCAAAGATCTTTTGTCGTGTGCAAAGTAAGGGTCATTAAAGCTCTGTGATGTAACTACTTGACCAAGATAAGATAAAGAAGACTTTGTGGACGTAGCCTCGGGGTGGGGGTGAACCACGGTAACTGTGTGTATAGTGTTTTGTGCTTCGCTCTTATGTATGTATCTCTTTCTTGGTTAAGTGCTTGATGTGGTTAAGTAGATATAGTCATGCTCTGTGTTGTTGATGAATGAATGAACATTAGATCTGATATATGAGATGCTTAGTGCTTGATTTGTTGAATCTAACCTATATTGTTGTGAATAAGTATTGAATCATTCTTAGTATAAGTATTCACTGCGATGCTCTGTGACTTCTGTGAAGTATATTAATGAATGTATGTTAATGAATAACTGATGCTAAGTGCGTTGTAAGAAAGATAATCACATATCTGTGTCCCAGCTAAGGTTGCAGACACCTGAGTCTTGCAACCACCCCTGCCTCTACCTCGGGTGAGACTTCATCTGCTTCGCAGGTGTTGCTGAAAGGGTCAGTAGTTAGGGCTTTTTTGGTGCCCTCTTGAGCGTTGAACCCTAGATCTGCCCCTGTGCCAACACGTATCATGCATGAGAGTTGTGTTGAAAAATATGTTATAGATGTTGATTTAAAAGATGTTTCTACAAATTTGTGTCATACTAACCAAGTTGAGGAATTGGATTCCTATGTGCATGGTAAACTTTTGTATCTTGGCAAGCTATGTTTTTCACAGGGTGAAAGAATCAACATGATAAGGGAAGCACATTCTTCTCTTGTTCCTAGCCATTTTGGTGTAGGAAAGATGGTGGTTAGTTTGAAAAGAAAGCATCCTAAGTTTTGGGATGAGAATCTATACTAATTCCAGCATGCTTATAACCGGTCTAAGCATTCATTGACTCAAACACCTCCATTTGAAGCATGTTTTGGATATTTGCCAAAATCTCCTCTAGATTTTATCTTTGGGAAAGATGTGGCTATTGATGGTCATAGTGATGTTAGCAAGGACAAGTGAATTGAGGTTGGAAAGGTGGGGGAACTGTACCCTCATTTTCAGATTGACTCAAAGTAGTCTTTTGGAGGTCCAAAAGCTTCCCAATGGGGAGGAGTGATCCAGGGGATCAAATTTTTCTCAAAAATCAAAGTTCTTGGAATTTTTTCAAAACAGACACGTGTGTAGGCCTCATCCTCACGATCCCAACAAAAATTGAATGGGTTCAAACATACATCGTATGAGTGAGATATCGTGTTCTGTTCATTTTTCCAAACAAGAAAAAATTGCTGATTGTACAGTCCGTACAATGATGACATGGAAACTAACCGTACAATTCGTACAATCGTATAGTGATGTGGCAGTGATGAGTTGGCATGATGACTGGGTAGGCTATGTGGCAGAAAGGTGGGTGAATAAGTTTCTGACACATGTCATATTTTTTGGCAAGTGAAATGGTGCCACGTGGCTTAGTCATAGGCTGCCACATGGCACCCCGCCAGTGTGTAAAATGGGTGAAGTCCGTGAGGGTCAAAACCCTGACCTCTGGATGGACACATCAAATTTTTGGCAGGGCTCGAGCTACCAGCCTGCTCGCGGTGTTTGCACTCAAATTTTTCATCAAAAAATTTAAGCACTTTTATTGAATTTGTTCTAAAATTATCAAATCCCTTTTCTCATTTGCTTATGTCATAACCTTTCAAGTCCTGGTCATAACCTTTCAATTCCTTCATCGAATTTCATGAGATTTTATTCTCAGTTTTGGCTTAGAAACCCTATGACTGCTGGCCTATAACATGCACGACAAAAATATCCTTTTCATTAGCTTCCTAAATCTAGTTCCTTATTTTCAATTAAAAATATATATAATATTTCTAAAAAATAGGTTGTTTTGGCCAAAAACTTGGCTCTCGAGCTTTATGCAAAGAAATTGTACTTTTTAAAAAGTAAAATATTCACTAAAGCAATGTTGACCCAAAGGCCAAGCTCAATTGTACTTTTTAAAAAGTAAAATATTCACTTAAGCAATGTTGACCCAAAGGCCAAGCTCTTAAGGTCCTGACCTAGCACACAACACATCAAGCTAATGCACATATCAAAGTCCACCAGCCAGATTCCAGCGCCAAGAACAAGTGGGCATCCTTATGCTCACATCATCAAACAAGTGTTGGAGCATTGACATATATGAATACCTATGAAACGTTTATTCTATTTCATGTGGGATATGTCCCATAAATATTTTTTAAACTAAAACACAGTGTATACAGAGAATATCACAGGTATGTTGGTAGGTGTCGAAAAGAGTCAGTTGTTGAGCTTGCAGGTGTTCAAGAGGTTTTGGCACAAGTTTCAGCGCACGTTCAAGGCGGTGGAGAAAGTTGAGGCTGGTGCCATTTCTCATCTGGACGAGGGTGTTATAAGTTCAGTATTCGAGATTGTGATGAATCTAAATCCGAGCTACAGATCAGTATAAGACTAGGGAGAAGGATGCTAAATCATTTTTAAGGAAGAAGAAGGTGCAGTTCATGGAAAGAGAGAAATGATGGTTTCAATGTGCCCGTTCAAGTCTATACAGTATTTGTCATCTCTAGATCTGAATGAAGGGAGCCTCAGGAGAGGGGCATTATTCGTATTGAAATATCAAGGGCCCTCGAGCTTCATCGACTCGTCATATGTTAATGCTTCAGTGTCTTGGTTAAAATCCAAATTCTATCTTTTTACTACAGTTTTGTGAGATAGAAAGCCTTTCGTATCCGGATGAAATTGCTAGTTCTCTTAGGAGTATGTGTTTTGCAATATCAGAAGTGCCACAGGTCCCTGATTCACTTAAAGGTTCCTTACATAAAAATTTCTTTGTTTCCTCACTGTCAGGACAAGCAACTTGCCTTACAAGAAAGTCATCTTTCTAAATACATGTTATTAAACCCATTGATGCCTTTATATCAAAAGGTGTTATTGAAAGCATAAGAACCTGAAATTATGTGTTGACAGTCAGTAAAGAGATGAAGGTTGCAAAGTATACCCGATTACAGGTATCCAGCAGGGCAAATTGAGATTGACAAGGAGTTCAGAAATGGTGTGGAGTATTGGACTCTGGAAAGATCCCTCTGCAATGCAGCTTCGAAAGACACAAATATCTCAATTCAGTATGCTTTGAGAGTGTTACAAATTAATTCTTTCGACTATTGAGTTCTCAACCTTCTAATGTATGAAATGACAAAGCAGCAGGTCAATCAATGCCACGGGGATTTCCTCTCAATTTCATAATTCCTCATTGAGATTCCAGATGACTTGTATAATTATGAGGAAGATGTCTTAAATAACAACTTCAAAATTTTGCGCATGTTTGTGAAATTTTATAGACCATTGAAAGGTCCTACTATGATGGCAAAATGCATCATTAAAGCTGAAGAAAAATATCAACTCCTATTAAATCAACTTGATCTTTCTCTCGCTTCTCAATACACAAATGTTGTGAAGATGCAACAAGAGAAAGGAGGAAAGGTATCTGCATATTCCTTGAGATCATGGAGCATACCTGCTGTAATTTCAAATGACGAATGTTATAGACTGCATGTCATCAAAATCAAGTCGAAGACCTAAAGCTATAAGTCAAGGTTAAATCATAGTTTCAAGAAGTTTTGTTCAAATAAAACTCTACCATTGTTGTTGGCGGAGGTGGAGCATTTTTCTCTTACATCCCTACAACTGAGGGATCTCCCTAACAAAGAGGAAGAAAAATCTCATTAGAATTATGTTTTGATTGGAAAAACCAAAACATAAGTCAAAGTTGTCCTTAGTCACCAAAAGCAGAGTTTTCGGTGGCTTACAGGTTAGAATTTTGGTTCTTAGGCCACCGAAAGCACAGACAAGGGAAGAGAGGCATTCTTTTTGCACATATCTCAATTTTGTTATTCCAATTGGTACAAGGAGGATTTCAAAGTGATAATTATAATTAAGAGCATCGGATTTAGTGCTATATTCCAGTTTTGAATCTGCTAGCGAGGTGGAAATGATCAAGTTTGTTGCCTATTTTTGACAAAAAATGATCTGTCTGCTAAGGTGGCATTTTTGACCTCATCTATCAGTTATGAAGACCTGTTGCAACTGTCAAAGATCATTGAAGACTAAGTTTGATAAGGGTTTGATTCCCTTAAGTTAGGATTTGATCCTTCTTTTTGTAATCTGTTTTGATCACATGTTATTTATAGTATTTAAATCCTCCTTAGAGGATCTCAATTATGTATGTAAAGACTATAAAGCCAGTGATCAGAGGGGACTAAGGTGGTTCGACTTTGGAGACTTTTTCACACTCTGTACTCAAGCTTCTCATTTGCAGATCAGTTTATACAAGTTTCTTTTGCAATTATCTGTTCAGATTTACATTTTCTTGTTTATTCTATATTTGCACATGGATGTTTAATTCATGTTTATTATGTTTGTCTAAAGCCTGATGGTTGTCATCCTATCATTGCTTTGATGAGTTGAATTGAAAATATCATTTTCTCATTGTGACTGGCCATTCATGTATCTTTATGTGTGAGTTTGTTAGCATAGTAAGAATTCTCCATACATTCACTTATTTACAAACCCTCTGAACAGTGATAGTTAAAATCCTTGTCATCTGGTTATGTTTATGTATGTCTTGAGAGAGCAAATCTGATTTAGTTATTTGACTTGATCCAATTAAGAGAATATTATACACCATTGAGATATTAGTTAAGTTACCAGGCTTATTTGAGCTAAAACCTATAAGAACTTCTGGAGTGATAACAAATTGACGTTGTTTCCAGGGAAAGGAGATTGAAGCTCAGGTTCCTTGGGACACAACATAGATCCAGCTTTGATGATAGGCAAGGTATGGACATATTTTAGGTTGTAATCATCTATTTGGTGACTCCATGAAGGACAGATTCAGTGGCGAATCCATTCTTCAGAAATCTGTTGGCGACTCCACTGGTATGAAATGAACAAGAGGTATGCATTTTGCAATTTCTCAAGTATTTCTGGTTATCCTCATCCAGTACCTAGTAAAGATGAATGGGAAAATAGCCTTCCTAGATTTCTAGGAGAAGAGTGGGAAGTGCCAGCTGAACACTTGCTAGAGTTCCATGACTTTATTCATCGGCTTGAAATCAAACATGAGGATGTTCAGATTAAACTTTTCATATATTCATTAGAGAGAATTTCTCTTGACTGGTGTCGATCTCTTCCAAATGCAAGTATTAGTTCCTTGGCAGATTTTCATACTACATTTCATTTATTTTGCAAAGGAAAGTTTTCAACTGACTTTTTATATCCCGAATGTTGTCATGAATTTAGTTTGTTGGATAAGGAGTTAAACATTCATGAAAAGTCTGTTGTAGTAGAATATACCTCTTTTCATAACTAAGAGATTGGTGACCTACAGAATCACAAGCTTAGTGTAGATGCTTTTGACATTGTACCAAATGCATTTCCTATCTTATATTGTCATGAAGATCATATTATTCACTTCTGAAACTCAAATGATAATCAGTAGATTGACATATCATCAGATGACAGTTTTGAATCTGCAGCAAATAATAAGGATAGCCTTCAAATTTTAGATTGGCAGACAAAGGGAAATCACAACAGATATGGGGAAAAAGATGATGAGAAGATTTTTTTAGCGTGTGACAGTTCTGGATCTACGGCAAAGGTTGAGCTATCTATATTCAGCATTGAGATCAGTGAAGGAAAAGAGAAACAACATTTCTTTCATTTGGAGCAATATCATGAAGAGGTATTTCCTTATGTCTTTAATGATCCTATTGTTGATTTTCTGGAATCCATGAGCAGCATAAATATCAAAATTTTATTGACATATGAATGTTGGTTCTATTATCTGTTTAAACCACATGTATGTTGGCTATGCTTTCCTTCATTCTTTGAGTCAAGATTAAGAACAGGTTCAATAAATCAATTTCTTACATGGCTTCATTGGAAGCATGCTTTTACTTGATTAAGAAGCAGTACAATGGGTTAGTGTAGGAATAGGCAGCAAAATAAGTTCTTCATACGAGAAGATAGATCATGTTCGATTGTTGATTTCTTGAATAAACAGAGCAGGCTACAGGCAGGTTATAGATCATTTTCAGTTGTTGATTTCTTGAATAAACAAAGCATGCTACAGGCAGGTTACAGATCATGTTTGCAGGGGATCAGTTGTAAAAGCCAAATGACTCCATAGCCCAATGGTAAAGGCGACTGGAACTACTAGGTTCATGGAGCCTCGCAAGGAGGTCTCCATCCTAGTTGGAGCCAGATGTTAGCACTCAAATTTTTCATCAAAAAATTTAAGCGCTTGTATCAAATTTGTGCTAAAATTATCAAATCCATTTTCTCATTTGCTTATGTCATAACCTTTCAAGTCTTGGTCATAACCTTTCAAGTCCTTCATCGAATTTCATGAGCTTTTATTCTCAGTTTTGGCCTAGAAACCCTATGACTGTTGGCCTATAAAATGCATGACAAAAATAGCCTTTTCATTAGATTCCTAACTCTAGTTATTTATTTTCAATTAAAAAATATATAATATTTTTAAAAAATAGATTGTTTTGGCCAAAAACTTGGCTCTCGAGCTTTATGATCGAAAAATTGTACTTTAAAAAAAAAATATTCACTAAAGCAACAGTGACCCAAATTCCAAGCTCTTAAGGTCCTGACCTAGCATGCAACACATCAAGCTAACACACATATCAAAGCCCACAAGCCAAATGCTAGTGCCAAGCACAAGTGTGCAGCCCTAGGCTCACATCTTAAAAAAGTGTGGGAGCGTTGACATATATGAATACCTATGAAATGTTTATTCTATTTCATGTGGGATATGTCCCATAAATATTTTTTAAAATAAAATGCAGTGTATACAGAGCATATCAGAGGTATGTTGGTAGGTGTCGAAAAGAGTCAGTTGTTGAGCTTGCAGGTGTTCAAGAGGTTTCGGCCCAAGTTTCAGCACGCGTTCAAGGCGGTGGAGAAAGTTGAGGCTGGTGCCATTTCTCATCTGGACGAGGGAGTTATAAGTTCAGTATTTGAGATCGTGATGAATCTAAATCTGAGCTACAGATCATTATAAGACTGGGGGGAAGGATTCTGAATCATTTTTAAGGAAGAAGAAGGTGCAGTTCATGGAAAGAGAGAAATGATGGTTTCAATGTGCATGTTCAGGTCTATACAGTCTCTGTCATCTCTAGATATGAATGAATGGATCCTCGGGAGAGGGGTATTATCCATATTGAAATATCAAGGGCCCTCGAGCTTCATCGACTCACCATATGTTACTGCTTCAGTGTCTTGGTTAAAATCCAAATTCTATATTTTTACTACAGTTTTGTGAGACAGAAAGCCTTTCGTATCCGGATGAAATTTCTAGTTCTCTTAAGAGTATGTGTTTTGCAGTATCAAAAGCACCACAGGTACCTGATTCTCTTAAAGGTTCCTTACATAAAAATTTCTTTGATTCCTGGCTATCAGGACAAGAGACTTACCTTACAAGCAAGTCATCTTTCTAAATACATGTTATTAAACCCATTGATACCTTTATATCAAAAGGTATTATTGAAATCATAAGCACCTGAAATTATGTGTTGACATTCAGTAAAGAGTTGAAGGTTGCAAAGTATACCTGATTACAGGTATCCAGTAGGGTAAATTGAGATTGACAAGGAGTTGAGAAATGGTGTGGAGTATTGGACTCTTGGAAGATCCCTCTGCAATGAAGCTTCGAAAGACACATAGATCCCAATTTAGTATGCTTTGAGAGTGTTACAAATTAAGTATTTCGACTATCGAGTTCTCAACCTTCTAATTTATGAAATGACAAAGAAGCAGGTCAATCAATGCCACGGGGATATCCTCTCAATTTCAGAATTCCTCGTTGAGATTCCAGATGACTTGCATAATTATGAGGAAGATGTCTTAAATAACAACTTCAACATTTTGCACACGTTTGTGAAATTTTATAGACCATTCAAAGGTCCTACTATGATGGAAAAATGCATCATTAAAGCTGAAGAAAAATATCAACTCCTATTAAATCAACTTGATCTTTCTCTGGCTTCTCAATACCCAAATGTTGTGAAGATGCAACAAGAGAAAGGGGGAAAGGTATCTCCATATTCCTTGAGATCATGGAGCATACCTGCTATAATTTCAAATGAGGAATGTTATAGATCACATGTCATCAAAATCAAGTAGAAGACCTCAAGCTATAAGTCAAGGTTAAATCACAGTTTCAAGAAGTTTTGTTCAAATAAAACTCTACCATTGTTGTTGGTGGAGATGGGGATTTTTTCTCTTACATCCCTACAACTGAGGGATCTCCCTAACAAAGAGGAAGACAAATCTCATTATAATTCTATTTTGATTGGGGAAACCGAAACATAAGTCACAGTTGTCCTTAGTCACCGAAAGCAGAGTTTTCGGTGGCTTATAGGTTAGAATTTTGGTTCTTAGGCCACCGAAAGCACAGACAAGGGAAGAGAGGCATTCGTTTTGCACAGATCTCAATTTTGTTATTCCAATTGGTACAAGGAGGATTTCTAAGTGATAATTATAATTAAGAGCATCAGATTTAGCGCTCTGTTCCAGTTTTGAAGCTGCTAGCGAGGTGGAAACGATAAAGTTTGTTGCCTATTTTTGACAAAAAATGACATGTCTGCTAAGGTGGCATTTTTGACCTCATCTATCAGTTATGAAGGCCTGTTGTAGTTGTCGAAGATCACTGAATACTAAGTTTGATAAGGGTTTGATTCCCTTAAGTTAGGATTTGATCCTACTTTTTGCAATCTATTTTGATCACATGTTATTTTTAGTATTTAAATCTTCCTTTATAGGATCTCAATTATGTATGTAAAGAATATAAAGCCAGTGATCAGAGGGGACTAAGGGGGTTCAACTTTGGAGACTTTTTCACACTTTGTTCTCAAGATTCTCATTTGCAGATCAGTTTATACAATCTTCTTTTGCAATTATTTGTTCAGACTTACATTTTCTTGTCTATTCTATATTTGCACATGGATGTTTAATTCATGTTTATTCTATTTGTCTAAATCCTGATGGATGTCATCCTATCATTTCTTTGATGAGTTGAATTGAAAATATAATTTTCTCATTGTGACTGGCCATTCATGTATCTTTATGTGTGAGTATGCTAGCATAGTAAGAATTCTCCATACATTCACTTATTTACAAACCCTCTAAACAGTGATAGTTAAAATCCTTGTCATGTGGTTATGTTTATGCATGTCTTGAGAGAGAAGGTCTGATTTAGCTATCTGACTTGATCCAATTAAGAGAATATTATACACCATTGAGATATTAGTTAAGTTACCAGGCTTCTTTGAGCTACAACCTAGAAGAACTCCTGGAGTGATAACACGCGGGATGTGACTTAACCATATACTTGTTAACATTTATTTGAATTGAAACTAATGGTTGGTTGAAGGACAAAAGGGTCGGGGCTAAGCCCCGACCTCCAGTTCTTACCACATACCATATGTCCACTCTGTAATCATTTTGGTGAGAACTTTCCATATTACATAGCGTTGGTCACATATTTCAATACCATGTGACCACACACCTTCGCGCGAAGGATCTAGCTGACGGAGCACGCAATAGTTAGGTTGTTGGCCACATGGGGCCATACAACTGAGTTCTCCACCAAGGATTAGGGGCCGGTGCAAATGGTCCTACAATTTCACTCATTTTGAGGGAATTGTTGCATGTGTTGGGTTTTGGCACAAAAAACGCATAGAGGCCAGGTTAGTCTGATAGTGGGTGCAATTTGGTGAGCAGGTACAACAAGCTTGAAGGGGAAAACTTCCAGGGGGTGTAACTTCTTCATTTTTTGGCCAAACCAGGTGCAGAAAGAGCCCATCTAAGGGTTTTTGGAAGTTTTGGAGCCATTGGAGCATCTATTTTGTATTCTGATCACTGTAAAAGCATGTTTTAAGAATAATGAAAATGATCCAAGGGAATTTTGACCAGGAGATGTAGTCCAAGTGAGGGGTGAACTCCTTTATCATTTGTTGTGTTATGTGTTCATTTTTTATGCTTTTTGTATGACTAATATGTTGCTCATGATTAAGTAAAAACTCATTAAACTTATGTGTTAGTAACTTGATCCAATTACCCAAACACATACCATTTTTACACTTGCAATTTAAAAAAAAACAAACCCATGTCAATTTCATATCACCTTACAAGTGGTATAAGAGCACTTTCCTTGGCAGGAATTTTGGGTTAAATGTTTTTCAGGGTAGAGACATGTTCTGATGTATTTAAAAGACAATGATATGTCATTCAACACATAAATATTTGGTTGGAGAAACATACACATAGGAAATAGAAGAGGCTTTTGAGTTCACATTGTTGGACACCCTTGTAAGCCTTGTTGGTATCCCTTCGAGTGGTAGTGCATTAGACAACACCTATATACAGAATTGTTCTTCCAAGTACCTTTGGTATATCAGGATACCTCCTAGGTACCCTAAAAGTAGCCATATATCAACTGATCGACCACCCAAATTCAATAGTGCCATCAAGAACAACACTCAGGAAGATACTCTCTAGTACCTCAGTAATCAGGTATTACAACTAAGGGTACAATCTAGCCTCCTTAGTTGGTTCTCTGAGATATTTTGTAGAGTACTACTATTCGAACCAACACATATATCAGAGAGTTATAGCACAGTGAAAACCCTTGTTTGTAGGAACCATGAAAACCCTAACCCTTGGGATGGAAACAAAACAAAAAAGATCTATTGTCGTTCTACCTTGCCTCCTTCATTCTAGTTGCAAAATTACTGCACATTTTTTCTTGTTAAGAATTTGGGCATTTCGACACTACAATATTATTCAGATCGAAGTATAACTCTGCATGAGTAAAAAAAGAGTCTAGGTCCTGCATGCACCCCTATATGATACCTATCTCATTGGATTCACTTTTTTTCCCTGATCGTTGTGATACATATCATTCCTAACATTTTTTCTAGGTATCATATATTTTTTTGACACTACAATATTATTCAGATCGAAGTATAACTCTGCATGAGTAAAAACAAAGTCTAGGTCCTGCATGCACCCCTATATGATACCTATCTCATTGGATCCACTTTTTTTCCCTGATCGTTGTGATACATATCATTCCTAACATTTTTTCTACCTCGTCGACCCATACCCTTCCCGACACCCTTATTTCCCACCTATCCCATTGGCTTCCTATTGTTTCCATGATTATAGTGGTATACATTACTTATCTTTTTTTTTGTCCATGGAAGCACCCCTCATTCCCTCATGGATCCCACCCACAAAGAAGAAACCAATAAAAAATTGATCCCTGACCTTACTTCCCTTCAGGCCAAAGTGAATAATGGAAATCCTGTCATTCATGCCAAAATGGACCACATCTAAGAAACAATTAGTAACCAAATTGTTGAAGTCAATTCCACTCTCCAAAAAATGATGAACAAATTCTAGGGCACTTCCTCCTCTAACCCACCTCTCTATACTAAAGGTGTTGAATGCAACTAGCCTTTGCACTCTCTTTCCAACTCCCTACCTCATGACCCCCATCTTCCTCGAGTCGAGGTGAACAAATTTGATGGTTCAGATCCAAAAGCATGGGTTACTTAGATGGAACATTATTTCTTCCTCCATGGAATTACTGATGAGATGGACACGATTCATTATGAAATTCTCTATTTGGATCCAGAATGATGGAAATGGTGGCAATGGCGCCAAAATGCACACCAAGGGTATGTTTTGTGGACACAATTTATTGCTAAGTTGTATGAATGATTTGACATAGACACCCACCATTTAGGATGTTTGACCAAGTTGAAAAGGATTTTATAGTGGAGGATTTTATCATTTCCTTTGAGCAATTAAATATTGAAACATAGGGAATGACAAATTCCTTCTTTCAAGAATGCTTTATGAGTGGCCTCAAGGATGAAATCTAAGCTCAGGTCATCATGGCTCACCCCTAGACTTGGTTGGAGGAAACCAAAAGTGTCAGGGAGGCACAACATGACATCTTGGCCCAGAGAAGAGAACCCACTTTTGTTCCCTGCCCAAAACCCACCACCCCTACTCCTCAGGTTCCTCCTCTCAAGGTGCAAAAACTAACATGGGAAGAAATGGTTGAACGCCAACTCAAGGGTCTTTGCTACAATTGTGACGATAAATAATTTATTTGGAACAAGTGTAAAGAACATGAAATTTTTAAGGCCATTTCAGAGGATGTTTATGATTAAGAAGTCAAGTTTTCACTTGAAGTAGAGCTACCAAAAATAGATGATCCTACACTTCCCTCTGATCTCCCTGAAGTTAAACCACTGATTTGAATGAATGCTCTCACTGGTTTTTCTTCTCCCCAAACCCTCAAATTGATTGATTACATTAAGCACAAGAAATTCATCATCCTAGTTGACAGTGGAAACACTCATAATTTCATTCATTTCCACCTTGCTCAAGAAGTCAATTGTTATATTCGTTCTATCAACAATTTTTCAAATCATGATTTCCAATGGTGGTTCCATGAAATTTGGGGGGTGTTGTGAAAATGTGTGCCTACAAATTGGTCAATATAACCTGAAATATCATATGTTTTCTATTGTCATGGGTGGGAGTCACATTTTCCTTGGTGTTGAATGGTTACGCACTCTTGGCCCCATCACCATGGATTTTAAGGAATTAACCATGCAATTACAAGAGGAAGGACAACAATATAAATTTTAAGGCATTATAGTAGGGTCTCTAGAGATCACCAGTTCCCACTGCATGGAAAATTTACTCAGAAAAGGTCATTCTATCATCATTTCCCAACTCCATTCCATTCAAGTAGTTGAGACACCCAAGATACACCCTAACCTTCAAGTGATCTTTTCCTGCCATCCCACTATTTTCCAAACTCCTAGGGCCTTCCCCCCTCCCATGGAGACCATAACCATTCCATTCCCTTAATCCCAAGTAGTCTTGCTCCCAATGTTCTCCCTTATTGTCATCCCTTTTCTCAAAAAAATAAAATTGAGAAAATTTTCCAAGAATTGTTAGAAGCGGGTGTTATCAGTCCCAGTACCAGCCCCTGTTCTTCCCCTGTTGTCATGGTCCTCAAGAAGGAAGGAACTTGGTCCTCAAGAAGGAAGGAACTTGGTGCCTGTGTCCTGATTTTTATGCCATTAACAAAATTACCGTCAAGGACAAATTTCCTTTCCCTATCATAGATGACAACCTTCTAGATGAACTCGGTGGTGCTCAATAATTTACCAAACTTGACCTACATTCAGGATACCACCAGATACATAGGAAGGAGGAATACATTCCCAAGACTACATTTCCCACTCATGAGGGACACTATGAGTTCTTGGGCATGCCCTTCAATCTCTGTAATTCCCCCTCCACTTTTCAAAGTCTCATGAATCATGTCCTTCATATTTTCCTTTGTCACTTTATGATAGTTTTCATTGATGATATTCTCATATATAGTAAAACCTGGCCAACCCATCTCACCCATGTAGATCAAGTTCTCCATCTCCTCTCCAACCAACAAACTTTCCTCAAATGGTCTAAATGTGCTTTTGGTGCCTCTAAATTTGAGTGCCTGGGTCATATTGTTGGCAAGTATGGTGTAAGGGTAGATCCCAAGAAAATTGAAGCTATGTAGAATTGGCCTCACCCTAAAACTTTTAAAATTACGCATGGTTTCTTAGGTTTAATGGACTATTATCACAAGTTTGTTCATAATTGTTAGAAAAATAGGATAAGAGAGAAATAAAATAAAACAAATGCAGAAATAAAACACAGAAGACACACAATACAATAGAGACACATATATACATAGTTCACCCAATGTGGGCTACGCCCACCAGATAAATTTCCAGTTCCTTCCTTTTTATTATCCAACAAAATGAAGGGATACAACCTACAACACACCTATTGTAACTTCCCCTTCTTTCTCTCACAATGTCCTCCCTCAGAATACAATATTCACTATCACACATAGCAGCAATACAATTACCTCATAAAAGAGGGTTACCTTCTAGGGAAAAAATCCCTAACATAACTTTTACCATTGGATATGAGACCTTATAATGAACGATCCATATTGACTACAAAATTACAATATTTTACAAGGCATTATTTCCCAAAATTTCTCTTTAGGGGCACTACCAACGAATCCCCCACAAGGGGGAGAGCCATTAATTGGTGCCACCCCCCAGACCCCCTGAAGAAAGTATTAGGGGGGAAACTCCACCCACACCCCCTCGTCAAGAAATGGAATCCAAGCACGATTGAAACAAACCTCTGAATCAGGAAGATAATCAGGCTCCACAACCAACAATAATTATGGAAACATTATGGCTCCTCTCACAGCTCTCCTTAAAAAAAATAATTTCAATTGGACTCCAGTAGTTGAGCAATACTTCCAAGCATTGAAAGAATCTATGTGCACTACTCCTATACTATCCCTACATGACTCCACCAAGACCTTTGCTTTAGAATTTGATGCATCCGGGAGAGGAATTGGGAAAATCCTCATGCAATATGGATGACTTTTGGCTTTCACCAATAAATAGTAGTTGGACCGATATTTGGGCCAACTGATTTCTGAAAAGGAAAAGTTGTCTATTTTGCATGCAGTGGATATCTAACACTTTTATCTATTGGGACAATAGTTCCAAATTAAAACGGATCATCAAAGCCTCAAGTACTTCATGGAACAACAAATTCATCTCCGGAGCAACAAAACTAGGTGACCAAGTTGTTTGGATATGATTATGATATTGTTTACAAGAAGGGAAAAGAAAATGTGGTGGTTGATGCTCTTTCTAGGAAATATCAAGACGAAGGGTCCCTATTTTCCCTCTCATTCATTGTGGCAGACTGACTTTAGGATGTTCGACATGAATGCTTTCAAGACCCCAAAATTTACAGCCTAATCCAAAAACTTCAACAAGATCCACAAGATACTCTAGGGTACTCTTGGCATAATTAAGAGCTTCTCTATAAAGGTTTCTTGTATTTAAGAAAACGGTTGGCCCTTAAACCCAAGGTGCTCTCTGAGTTTCATGCTTCACCTACAACATGCCATTTAGGTTTTACCAAAACTTATGAAAGGGTAAAATGATCTTTCTTCTAGGATGGTATGAAACATGACATATGTACCTTTGTGGCTCAATGTGATATGTGTTAATTCAATAAGGGAGAGACTATAAAATCTCTTGGTACACTCCAACCACTTCCACTTTCACCTACTATTTGGACGGATATTTCCATGGATTGCATTGTTGGATTACCCAAATCCGATAGTAAGTCAGTCATCACGGTGGTAGTGGATCATCTTTCCAAATATGTTCATTTATGTGCTCTTCAACACTTGTTCACAACATCCACAGTGGCTCAAAGTTTTATGGATAATATCTTCAAACTCTATGGAATGACTCATTGTATGGTTTTTTACCGTGATCCCACTTTTACCGTGATCCCACTGTTACCCTCTTGGCTTGCATCTTACCTTCTGAGATGTTGTGCTCCCATTCCTTTAATAGAATATTTCCTCTGGTTTGCTCCAAAATGGGAAACCTGGGAATACTTCCTGATTCCCTGTTGTTTGTAGCTATCAAAGCCTCTTGAAAAGCGACCCGTGCTGCTCCAGCTTCTCTTTCTCTAACATATAAATTTTCCAAAACTTGATTAACCAGTAAGAAGTTGTCCCGAATCACCTCTACCTTGGCAAGTAAATTTCGCTAGGCCACAAAAACTCTGCTCCAAATCTCCATCGCCTGGGACTGGAACATCCTGATATTTATCACTTTACTTTCGACGATTTCCACTCAAACCTGTAGTTGTTCGATCAAATCTTTTTGCTAGCCCGCCTGTATCTGACCATTCCGAACCACTAGATCTGCTTGTTCGAGCTTAGTCTTGAGCAGCTCTATCTCACTTTTATCAGCCAACTTTGCTTGCTCTATCCCTACACTCGCCTGGTCTTTGGCAGCCTCCGCTAATGTGGCTAGTCTGGCTTCTAGGGTTTTGATGAGACGATTTTTTCGTTTCAGTTGTTTTTTCAAAACTCTAGCTGAAAATTGATTCACTGTGGCATATGCCCCTAATGTCCTAGCTATTTCTGTCATGAACTGTTCATTGTGGCATATGCCCCTAATGTCCTAGCTATTTCTGTCATGAACTGTTCATTCTTCTTGTCCTTCCCATCAGTCAATACTTTGTATTTCTTGGCTGTCGATTCCCCTTCCTGATAGAATTCTCTCTTTACCATTGCCTTTCTCTTCTTATCAAAGAAGAACTCATTTGGAGGGAGCTCTTCCACCCTTATCGGCCTCAATTCTTCATTTAAGATCCATCCTACATCAATATTTCCCTGAGTTGACTGCAAGGGAGTAACAGATGCAATAGGATCTCTGATTTGCTTCGCTGATTACCCCAGAGTAGTAACAGGAGTCTGCTTCTTCGGTGAGTCGGGAGTCTTTATCTCTGCTTTCGGACTCTTAGTTTGCTCTTCCCCGTCTTGGTGTTTCTCTTTACATGTCAATTCAATAAGGGAGAGACTATAAAATCTCCTGGTACACTCCAACCACTTCCACTTTCACCTACTATTTGGACGGATATTTCCATGGATTGCATTGTTGGATTACCCAAATCCGACAGTAAGTCAGTCATCATGGTGGTAGTGGATCATATTTCCAAATATGTTCATTTATGTGCTCTTCAACACTTGTTCACAACATCCACAGTGGCTCAAATTTTTATGGATAATATCTTCAAACTCTATGGAATGACTCATTGTATGGTTTTTTACCGTGATCCCACTTTTACCAGCAATTTCTAGAAATAAATATTCAGGCTCTAGGGAACACAAATTAATCTTAACACAACTTATCATCCCCATACTAATGGCCAAACAAAAGTGGTCAAAAGGTGTTTGGAAACATATTTGAGGTGTTTTTCATCTGACAGACAACATCAATGGGTTTAATGGTTACCCATAGCTGAATGGTGGTACAAAACCTTGTATCATACTACCACTCACATGAATCCTTTTGAAGCAATCTACAGACAAAAGTCACCATCAATTCTCCCATACATGCCAGGTGTCTCCAAGGTTCAGGAGGTTGGCCATAATATTACCATCTCCATGAAAATTCTCTGTACTCTGAAAGAAAATTTGGCGATGGCTCAAGATCACATGAAGAAGTAGGAAGATAAGGGTTGTTTTGAATGTTAATTTTTTGAATAGGAGTATGTGTTTCTCTACCTCCAACCATACAAGTATACTTCACTCAAATCCCAATAATGTCATAAATGTGCACCCAAATTTTATGGTCCTTATACTATTATCAAATGCGTGGGGCCAGTGGCCTATCAGTTAGATTTTCCCAGTCACTCCAAGCTACATCCTGTTTTTCATGTCTCATGCCTGAAGAAAGTTATTGGCACCAAATTCCACACCTATTCTAGCCTAATAGATTTGGATGAAGAAGGTTCCATTTGGTTTCAGCCTCAAGCTGTATTATACCATAGAGAGCACTGTCACCATCAACGCACCATCAAGGAATTTTTGGTTCAATGGAAAGATACTCTACCAGAAGATGCCACCTGGGAACTGACTACCATTCTACAACAGTTTCCTGATATTAATCCTTGAGGACAAGGATATTTTTCAAATGGGAGGGCATGTTAGGGACCTAACCCCTCATGTAGATATAATAATATATTTTCCATGTAATAAAGGTCGGCATCAATTAGTAAGTCCTATTTAATAAATGTGAACAAGTCAATGTAAGAAGACCTAATAGAAGCTTCCACTTCTAGAAATATCTTCCTCTAGAATGTTCTTTAGACGATATAATTAGTATAAATAAGAGAAGGAGGCATGAGAAAGTGAGAATTATTGTAATAAAGATCTGCTCTATTGGAGGTTTACCCCTCGAGGAGGCAAGTCAACATTTCTTTCTTTGAATAAATGTAGTATTTTGTTGTTTCTCTTCTCATATTTTGTTGTTCCATTGATATCTGCTAAATATTCCTTTTTGTGCATTTTATATTACATTTGGTACCTTACAAATAATGCATGCATGTGTGCATGATTTTTTATTTTATTTTATTTTGTAAAATATGTATTTGCATGTTTTTTGTAATTTTCTATTTTAATTAAAAAAATGACCTAATTTATATGCCATGACTTATTAAATTGCAACATATATTATTAATATGGAACCCATAGACAATGAAAGCCCCACACAAGCACACCAATGCTCATAAAATCCCAACCCACCACAAGCACCAAACATAAACAAACAAATTGATGAGGGGTTGAACACTTTGAGATCTCTTGTCCATGAATTAAGGGGTACAAGGGAGCCTAGATGAGTGTCTTTGGCCACTTCATATCATCCATTGAAAGTGCCCAAGGTAAATTAACTACTATTTATGAATACAAGGATAAAATGTTGATGTATTACACGAGTAGACTCGATAGAAATCAAGTTAGAGACTTGCATATTTCAAAACAAGATTTGTTGTCTCTATTTATTGATTCTCGAACTAGAGTACAATCACCTATCAACAAGAAACACATTTTTATGGACTAGTGCATCCACTCATAATTTCTTGAAAACTGGATGGATAGGTGGTTCATGGTATTTGATAAACCTTCCTGCAATAACATGGAGGTGCATTTATATTTCTTGAGGAAATTATGGGTGGAATTTATTTTGGGTCACCATGGGAACTAATTCAAAATTGGTGATTTCTAGGGGGTGGGTTGAGGGTCCACATAGGACTCCGATCATGCTAGGAGTGATCCCATTATAGGTCCTTTCCCCCCTATGAGAATGCCTAACCCCCCTTCCCAACATCCTCCCATTGCAGAGGGAATGAAGAAGGAACAAGTAGCTTTATCATCCTTGACTCAAAGTCTAGTGCAACATGGTAGTTTTTTTTCACTATCGTGACATGAGGTTATTTCTAATGACATTGGCAGAGGGGTAAAACCTTCAACCCCTAGAGAAGAGTGCAGTGAGGAGAGGGAACATGGACAAAGTAGTCATTCATGTGAGCCTCACAGATTATTTAGTTGTATGAATACTTTCTATGGGCCTATGGAGACCAGTGGACATTAGAGCTTCATGGAGGAGCTTAGTATCTTAACCATATCTATGGTCTTCATCGTTATATATTTATTTAGTATTATGTGTATTTATTTTGGTATTTATTGTATGATGTTTTGCAGTTCCTATGCCCCTATAGTAGACCCTCTACATCGATATATGTATCTATGTATATCTCCACCACTGATGCAATAATAGAGGAATCCTTCTCATTCGGTGTATAACATACACAGGTATGTGTCACATTTGATAAATTCACCATAGTGATTTCTATATTTTCTGGAATCCTCAAATTTATAATGTTCTTGTGTTTCTACAGGTTGTGGTACCAGATGGTGCCAAGTAGTATCCACCTAGGATGGACAAGTCACCTGCTTCATAGGTATCATGTGTTGAGTTAAATATCATTTAAATCTCAAATTTGTTGTATTATGTTGTTGAATTTTACTATTTGGAACTAATAACAATATTATTAATATGTATTCATGTTTCTTATATTTTCTCCAATTACAGTACTAGTCCAGTCCTTGGAAACCCTGCCATGAATTTTGGGTTACTTGTTTCCATGCCAAGTGTTGTTCCAGAGTCTGTACTCAAGGCTTAGAAGTATAGTGTCTAGGCATCTGAAAGTGAGTAAAGGGTAGACAAAATAGAAACATCAACCTTCGGCAAGGGAAACTAGGGATGATTTCTGTGTTGGCATTGTCTAGCTTCCAACTGTTCCTGGATGTTTATATCTCATTCAATCGCTGCCCATGATCGTTCGAGTTCAACCCGGGTAGTAGCTATTTTAAGGATAGTATCAAAAAGGTTTAAGGAAATATGTGTTTGATCTGATATTCCGGGTTCAATATTAGACTGTCTTGATACAGGGACAGTCATGGAAGAACAGTAAAATAAGAAAACCTCAGAGGGAATTTAAATGTTGTCTCAATTCGGTCGTATAAAGAGAGTTTACAATTTCAGGAATGAAAAAGGGGTGAAAATCAAAGGCTCTTTCCCATAACTGGGTTATATTTTAATAAAATGTATGAGGTGGGAGAAAACATTAAGCTGTCTATCGAGTAGGGCTCCTATCAAGGGATAATCTCACGTATAAATAGAAGAAGAAAAATGTAAAGAAATAACCCGATGAAGCATAAAATATATATAGAATTCTTAAAATGTTGACTAGTCTTATACCTGTTGATAGCTAGTACAGAGGAAAAACAGTAAACAATATAGAAAACTAAAATTCATTCACTATAGTAGAGGTTGCACTAAATTATAGCGAAGCATTCATCAGATAAAAATATGAAATGAAACGAAATATGAGATACAAGAAAACAAACTCATAACACAGTCGTGACAGAATTGAGAATCTTCAGATTTGCTTTATATTAACTCTCAAAATATAAAACCTCTATTACAATCGACACAAAAGGTCCAGCCTTTTTTCTTTCTTTCTATGGTATATTTATACAGTTTTACAATAAGATGGAATCTCAATCGTTGCAAAATTTTCAGTTATGATAGGGAGGAGAGAAATCATTCCATTTCTTCTTCTCTGTCTTTACATGGTGCCAGAAGCTTGTCCTCGTGCATGCTCGGTACGGGTGACACATCTTTCAACCAGCCGAGATATCAGCCTTGACGGTTCTGCTTGACAATTGGCCTCAAAAGAGTAACAATCTCAGGCTAATTGGGGTAACCTTTCTTCCATATGTCTGTCTATGATGTCTATGGCGTGCAATTTCACACTTGGTTTAATCATACATTTATCCATTTGGACTATGTCTGCCATAGTCACTTGTGAGATCTCTGCCGAATCTCTTTCCTCTTTTGCCTTTAAATCAAGTGAGATTTTCGCCATATTCATTTGAATCAATGTCTCGGCATTACCTTCGCTAACAATGCCTAGCAGATTACCATCTATAGAACTAAAAGCCTCTTCTAAGGATTTTGTTACCCTCTTGGCTTGCAGCTTACCTTCTGAGATGTTGTGCTCCCATTCCTTTAATAGAATATTTCCTCTGGTCTACTCCGAAATGGGAAACCTGGGAATACTTCCCAATTCCCTGTTGTTTGTAGCTATCAAAGCCTCTTGAAAAGCGACCCGTGCTACTCCAGCTTCTCTTTCTCTAACAGATAAATTTTCCAAAACTTGATTAACCAGTAAGAAGTTGTCCCGAATCACCTCTACCTTGGCAAGTAAATTTTGCTAGGCCACAGAAACTCTGCTCCGAATCTCCATCGCCTAGGACTAGAACATCCCGATATTTATCACTTTACTTTCGACGATTTCCACTCAAGCCTGTAGCTGTTCGATCAAATATTTTTGCTAGCCCGCTTGTATCTGACCATTCCGAACCACTAGCTCTGCTTGTTTGAGCTTAGTCTTGAGCAGCTCTATCTCACTTTTATCGGCCAACTTTGCTTGCTCTATCCCTACACTCGCCTGGTCTTTGGTAGCCTCCGCTGTTGTGGCTAGTCTGGCTTCTAGGGTTTTGATGAGACGATTTTTTCGTTTCAGTTGGTTTTTCAAAACTCTGGCTGAAAATTAATTCATTGTGGCATATGCCCCTAATG
>CBVK0101373105.1:0-13695 GCA_900067695.1 Picea abies | reverse complement strand
GAAGAGGCTTATTATCTGAAATTATCTCTTTTTCAAGGCGTTGAGTACTTATTCTGAGGTTTTTCTATGCTATATTGATATTTGGTTCTTAACATAAGAACATACTACTAGAGTGACATACCTATTGTCGTGGCACTAGTTGAGTGGCTTGCACGTGTCACCTAGATTCGTGACTTACGTATACCTAAAGTACCAATTGGACCTTGACACTTGTCACCATCTAATTGGGCCACGTGTCCTTGTCGATGTGGACTGTGATGACTTGGGCTCTCAATGTGTGCGCCACGTGTATTAACTTCATGACTTTAGAACTTCGGCCTTCGGGTGAATTTACATGTTCTCAACCCTTTTCCGCCAAAGTTGATTGTCTCCTGATCTGACGGTTCCCATATTCTGCTTCAGATCAATGGTTGTTGTTACTTCGGGACTTCGACCTTTGGGTAATTTCATATGTTCTTGGCTTATTTTCACCGGAGTGGTCAATGCTGGAGTTGACTGTCTCCTGATCTAACGGTTCCCATATTTTTCTTCAGATCAATGGTTGCCATTACTTCGGGGCTTCGACCTTCAATTAATTTCATATGTTCTTGGCTTCTTTTCGTCGGAGTGGTTAGCACCGAAGTTGATTTTCTATTGATTTGACGGTTCTAGACTATCCCAAAATGATAATGGACGACTCATGTGTGTCATCTCTTCTAAGACTCATGTGCATCATCTCTTCTGAGATTTTGGGTTTATACTTGGATTCCAATTGAACCAATATTGTTGATCTGTTGGGAATTCGATCCTTATCGTGTTTCTGCAATGTGCTTTCCCTTCTGAGCTTCGATTAGCATTTCTTGCTTCTAATCTGTTTCATCGATATTTCTCTTGAGCTTTTTAATAACTGTTTGTGCATTCATTTATGCAATGATCATCAGTCGCTAACCCTCCTAATATTTTAATTCTTTGTACTTCGTTATCCCTTTTGTACATGGATTCTATGCATGCTACCTCTCCTAAGCTTTAGAATCATAGGATCATTGTTGATATTACTGTGATCAACATTGATCACGAACTGCTTCTTTCACTAGGTGATCTTCCTCTACCCCAAGGTGATCTTTATTTTTATCTGTTTTCTCTACATTTTTGACTCATTTTACCACCAATGACAACATGCTACTAATATTGTCAACAATCTCCCCCTTTTTCATTAAGGGAAACATGTCTATAAAACAAGAATGATTCCATACCTTTACTCCCCCTATCACTCATGTTCTTTTCTATTTGATAGTAAATTTGTTTTTTGCTTAATTTTGTTTTATTGCTTCTTTCCTCCTTTGACATCAATGACAAAGAGTGAGGCTCTGACTATTTTTTTCCCCTGTGAATTTAATACATGCTTATCTCAGTTCATTGGGATATTTTTGTTACAAATATGCATTCTTTTTTATACCAATTTGTAATGATCAAGTCTTTTAAACCTAATCTAATTATTCTCTTATTTGATAACCAAAATAGTCCCCCTGAGTTTTTATTGTCTTTCCTTTGTCAAATAGGACAAGGATATGACTCTTACTGATCTTTCTTAATCTCCTTATTATTCTTCTTTTTTTTATATTCTACAGGGATGTCAATTGAATATTAATACCAATTGATCTAATATCAATTTTTTTATCAATTGATCTTTGTTGATTGATATCTCTTGAATCTCTCAGCTACTTTTTCTCTTCTCCCCTTTTTTACAAAAACGAAAAAAATGATCTTTTCTTGCTCCTTCTAAGGTCATGCTCCCCCTAAGGTGATGCTCCTCTTTGTCCATTTTCTCCTTCTTGTATTCTACAACTAACCCTACCAATTATTATTCTTTCAGCCACTAATCTTTAGATAGTCAAGATTTTCCATATGTTATTTTAAAAATTCTTGGCATGATCCCTTGATTTTGAGGAAACCAATTTAATCTTCTTTTTGTATTTTATTTCTTTGGCTAACAAATTATGGCATCATCAGAATTTGATATTGTCCCATATTCTTCTATAGGCATTTCCCTTTCTTTAGCTTGGTCTATTTCATATTGAATTTCACATTCTTTATTAGGAACTTCACCCATCATTGTCTTATTATTAATTTCTTCATTTTCAGGTGGAATATCATCTTTCTTTCTTTATCCTTCAGATTTTCTTCTCCATATTTCTCTATGAGATATTTTGCTTTTTGGACCTTCTCTTTCTAATTGTGTTTTTGGAGATTTGTCATCTCCTTTCTTCTTCCAAATTTTATTAGGTTTTCTCCCTGGCTTGAATGATTTATTTAAGGATTGACTTTTTGAACTCCTATAGCTTTGGGATTTGTGCCCAAACTTATCACGGTTGTAAAATCTCATTGTATGACAAAATTTTGTTGTGTGCCCAACAAAATTGCATCTCCAACATATTTGAGTTTTTGGATTTTCCTGTATATCCTTTCTCTAGTTTCTTGCAGTCCATTACTTTATTGCCAAAGTTATGACAAGAAAAGCAATAGCCATTGAAGGTGTTTCCATTCTTGAATTCATTTTGGCTTGATAGATCTATCTTTTGATTTTCTTCTTCCTTTTTACTTCTATAGCTTCCTTCTTTAACAAAGTTCATGACTTGTAATTGCTTTGTAATTGCACCTTTTCCTTTTGAGAAGGATGATCATTTCTCATGTTTGTAAATGGTGCTCCATTTTTCATTGTCTTCCTTTTTATTGTATCCAAGACCAGTTTTGTCATCAACTGATCTTTGATTGTTCCAAATATTATCTAGAATAGTTGAGTTATTCTGGAATTTGACAGATTTATTTTTCTTTTCATCCATCTTTTTGAGATTGACTATTTCCAATTTCAACATGTGACATGTCTATTCTTTTTTAGTTAACTGAATCTTAAGGGCTTCTTCCACTTTCTTAGCATGTGCAAGTTGAGTCTTTAGATTGATCACTATTTCTTCTGTCTCATACAAGACTTCTTTGCATTTAATAGTTTTGTCATATGTCTTCAATTCTTCCATATCTTTTGTTAGATCAAAAACTTTAGTTTCAATATTTTGATTTCTTCCTTGTATGCTAGTTGAATCCTTTTGAGGTTGATGGCATCTAATTCAAACATTTAGTATGATTCTTCCTTTTTAGTTATTTGGATCTTCTAGGATTCTTCCTTTTTCTTAGTTTCTTCAATTGAGTCATTAGATCTGCATTAGTACTTTCATTTATCTTTTTGAAGTCGATGATTTCCAATTCCAACATGTGGTAAGAATTTTATTTCCTAGTTAACTGGATCTTCATGACTTCTTCACTTTCTTTAGTTTCCTCAAGTTGAGTTTTTAGACTATTAACCAATTCTTATGTTTCTTTAAGTAATTCATTTATTTTATTGTCATGTGTCTTTAATTCTTCCATTTCTTCTGTTAGATTAGCAACTTCAGTTTTGAAGCTTTTGATCTCTTCTTCTTTATTTTCTAACTGAATATTTTGCTCATACTCTTCATGGTTAGATTGATCTAATTGTTGTAGTAGCAATATATCTTTTTGTTGAAGTTTCTCCAACTCTTCTAGAGTGCACATAGTTGTGTACTCAATATTGTCAAGAGCCTCCACAGAAACTTTAACATGTATATAATTTCATGGTTCCATACGAATCTCTTCTATTGCAACTGTAACATTAGTCTTAAGATTATGTAATTTTTATTTAGTGGCTACTGAGGTATGCCTCAATTCCTTGATGGAATTATTTCCTTCATTTCTGACTCGGGATTGAATTAAATCCTTGATGAGTTTAACTTTTTTTACGACAGGGAGTTGTATCAAATCCTGCATTTTATTATGATTAGAAATCTCTTTCTCAATATTATGTTCTTCAAGCTGATTGGAATTCTCCTTTTCTTTATCTTGTTCCTTATCTTTATAATAATTTTCTTCTTCTGAGCTTTGTTATTTATTCTGACAGGAATCCTCTTTATCCGAGTCTCGTTCCTTACTTTGATAGGATTTCTCTTCTTCTTTTGTTTCATTCTGATAACAATTTTCTAGCTGGAGCCATAATTCTTTAACAGATTTGTAGTGCCTCGTCTTTTCTTTGACTTGGTCTGACAATCCATCCTGGATTGCTTTTAAGGCTAATTAATTGTTTCTCCTTGCTTCCTTTTCGTTTTTTGTTTTTCCCTTTGAAGTATTTAAGTGCCAGGGCTTACTTACTACCAAATCCCAAACTCAAAATCCTCTTGACTTTAGATATATTTTAATATTTTCCCTCCATGAAGAATAATTTGCTTCATCAAATAAGGGAGCTTCATTTGTGGAGAGAGCCATTTGTCCACCCATTTCTTCAGAATCTACCTTATAGTGTTTAAATTGTGTTGAAGGCACCCGCTCTGATACCAATTGTTGAAATGTACACTTGACACTGAGAGGGGGGGGTGAATCAGTGTCACAAAACTTTGGACAATTTTCCACTTTTCATAAATTAATTGAACAACATCAATTTCTCAACCAATATATGAAATAATAAATATTTTATTTATTTACTTAACTTGAATGAATACATAAGATAAATCTTCATCTTCAAACAATTATGAGAGACCCAACTCTTTGTTACAAGACCCAGCTCACAATTCTCAGATCCAACTGAGAAATGAGGAATCCAACCCTCATAACAAGTCTCATCTTGTTGATATCAGATCCAATTGAGATGTGAGGAATCCAATCGGCATACAAGACCCAGCTTGTAATAGGCACCAACCTGATAGAATGAACCTTCATTCATTCCATTATATATAAATATATATACTTCAACAAAATCAACTACACTTTTATTCATCGTACTTCTTTGTTTATATAGTCTTCCAATTGGTGTGAACTTGAATGATTGTGTCTTTTGATAATGAATCATTGCGCCCTTTCATTCATTTTATGTAATGTTCCCACTATGAATTTGTAATTTTCTTTTCAATTTTGGTTATGTATTTTGTCAAACAATTCAGGAGAAAATCAAACACTGCATTAATTGGAAAAGTCTTTAAGTTTTTCTTGGTTTATGTGGCAGAGACAATTTATCAAACAGTCATAAATGAATATTCTAACAACAGATTTCAAAGGACCTCTGGTCTACTATCTATCATTATAATAGACATCAGTTCGACCTTCAGAACAGCTTGGGTGTCAATCTTAATTAAAACAACAATAGCACCCTACACATATCCGAAAATGCACAATGAAGACTGAGGAGCCTGATTATATATATTGTTTCCAATTGGTTTGATATACAAGATATAGGGCCACCTGTCATGAAGAAACTGCATCAACTTGAAGTGTTGTAGTGATTTGTAGGTAATGGGTGAAGCCACTAGCACCCAGTAAGCTTGTAACAGAGTATTCAACTCAGCATATGAATATTCCAGCTCCCAAACCTGATAACAATTCGCCCAACCAACAAATTTGAATCCCACTGTGAATGGTTTGACCGGCAGAGGTGAAACTCATTCCCACTTGATAATGTATGGCCTCCAGCTGAATAACTAAGCCTCTCTATAGGAATATATCAATCTAGAATCTCAGCAATGTGCCCAACATAGAGATATGTTGTCCTCCAAGTATTATGAGACTCCAATGAAGTAACTATACCTCCCAAATATCATCACGACCCAATAGAAGGGTAAACTCGTCCCCCAGTTAAGAGAAATCGCCCATCTCAACCTTAACTCACCCAGCATCAAGGGTACACAAACAACAAGAGTAGAACTCGGCTTGTAGTAGATAAATTCGCCCCCACCTGCCAGAACTTGACCCTCTAGGAAGATATAGGGGTAATCTTCAAGGAAACTTGACCCTTGAATGAAATAAATCCCCACACACACCAGAAACTCACCCTCAATGAATGGGCTCAACTCCCCGAACAGAAATCGCCTTCTACACCCAAAATATTCTACCAAACGATGGAAACTTAACCATACTGAAGCGCAAGGAAGAAATCTGAAGTGATCTCTTCACAAACTAGCTAGGGTGTATCGTTGCAACACCGAAACCAGTAGCGAAATGAATGGTTTCCAAAAACCCTAGACTCTTTCCTCAAGAGCTCTCAAAATTTGTTTTCCAAATGAGTAAAATGCCATAATGAGGGGCGCCTTCTCTTTTCCCCTCTTTTATTTCTTCATGGACTTATTTCCCGCTCACTTTACTTTTTAATTTTCTTTAAAGTCACTTTATGCTTGCACACTTTATAATTTTTAAGTGACTTTGTTTTGCCTAAGACCCATGTCCCCCTTTTTCCCTTTATAAAGTCATTTCCTAGGCAAAAGTTGAGTTCCCTATGTAATTTTTTCCGACTTAGCCTACGGGAACCAATTTAGGCTAGCAGAGCCATTCGTTATGCCTCCTAGACCAATGAGGACATTACATTTTAATAATAATAACTTCTACTATTATTATTATTAATAATAGTTTGTTTAAAGACTTCAAATCCTTTGTAAATTGATTCATCATTTTAACCCATCACTAAGTATTGCAAACAGACGCTTCCTTCAAACCATTCTTTTCAAATGAATGTGGGATCAATAATCTCCATTTGTGCTTCCTTCATTATTATTCATATAATATCATGACAGGGCTAATTTGTCATTATATAATGTTGATCAACCTTTAAGAGTTGATCACAGTCATGGATCGACTTCGTTATTTCGATCCCATGCATATTTATTTCATTCTTCAATGTTCGTTGATCATATCTAACCTTTTTTATCATCTCTCTAATGTATAGTATGTATTTAATTAGTTAATATATATTAGGACAAAATCTAGATCTTGTTTGGTTTAACATTCCTTCTCGACCGAGATAAACTTCTCATTTTGTTTGTTAAATTTCACACAGAATACTCTTCGAGACCTTTTATTTCATATGACCACATGTGGTGACCAGGCGTTAAGCTAAACAGGTGCTTGATCACTTGACAACATCGACGGTCACGTTTTAATTGCACAATGAGATGGACAATTGTCGTTACTTCGAGACTTTGTCCTTTAGGACTTCCAGCCTCTGCAATCTATCAACCTTTCGGAGTACTTACCAATCGTTAAATCAATCAGTGGACGAGGATCGACGATCTCGGTGGATTTTGAAGATCCAACTTGCTTGTGGTTTATCCTGTCACTTGAACTTCGCAATTGAAGTTGTGCGATAGTTGGCGGATCAACCATAACCGTCGATCTCTTGATTGAAGAGATCTGATGGTCCTGACCAATTCCTAAAGTGGAATCAGCACGATGTTTAATCCTCCCTTCACGCTCTTCAATCAATCCCTGGCCTTGATTTGACAATTGTGCATCACACGGTCATGCCTTGATCTGATCGTTGACCAGTCCCTTCAACAGATCGGACGGTTGAGAATGACTTCGACCTTCGGAGCTTCGGGAAGTTACTGGTGGTAGAACCCTCGAAGAACATACTCCTGGAGTGATGTACCTGTTGATGTCACTGTTTATGTGGCACTGGCTGAGTGGCTGCCACATGTCACCTAGATTCATGACTTACGTATACCTAAAGTACCAGCTGGACCTTGACAATTGCCACCATCTTATTGGGCCATGTGTCCTTGATGATGTGGACTGTGATGACATGGGCTCTCAATGTGTGTGCCACGTGTCTTAACTTCGTGACTTCGGAAGTTTGGTCTTCAGGTGAATTTTCCTGTTCTAAACCCTTTTCCACCGAAGTGGTCAGCACTGAAGTTGATCATCTCCTAATCTGACAGTTCCCATGTTCTACTTCAGATCAATGGTTGTCATTACTTCGAGCTTTCGGCCTTCAATTAATTTCATATGTTCTTAGATTATTTTTGCCCGGAGTGGTCAGCGCCAGAGTTGACTGTCTCATGATCTGATGGTTCCCATATTCTAATTCAGATCAACAGTTTCCATTACTTCGAGGATTCGGTCTTCGGGTAATTTCATATGTTCTTGGCTTATTTTCACTAGAGTGGTCAACGTCGGAGTTGACTGTCTCCTAATCTAACTATTCTAGACTGTCCCAAAATGATAATGGATGACTCATGTGTGTCATCTCTTCTGAGCCTCTTGTGCATCATATCTTATGATCTTTTGGGTTTATACTTTGATTCCAACTGAACCAATATCATTGATCTGTTGGGAATTCGATCCCTATCGTAATTCTGCAATGTACTTTCCCTTTTGAGCTTCGATTAATGTTTCTTGCTTCTAATATGTTTCATTGTTATTTCTCCTAATATTTATAATAACTATTTGTGTATTCATTTATGCATTGATCTTCAGTTGCTAACCCTCTTGATCTCTTAATTCTTTGTACTTTGTTATTCCTTTTGTACATGGATTCTATGCATGCTACCTCTCCTGAGCTTTAGATTCATAGGATCATTATTGAACTTATCGTGATCAAGAGTGATCATGAACTGCTTCTACCACTAGGTGATCTTCCTCTACCCCAAGGTGATCTTTATTTTTCTCTGATTACTGTACATGTTTGATTCATGTTGCCATCAATGACAACATACTACCAATACTGTCAACAATCTCCCCCTTTGTCATTGATGGAAACATGTGTATAAAACAAGAATGATTTCATATCTTTGCTCCCCCTATCACTCATATTCTTTTATGTCTGATAGTAAATTTGGTTTTTGCTTAATGTTTTTTTACTACTTCTCTCCCCCTTTGAAATCAATGACAAAGAGTGAGGCTCTGACTATTTTTCTTCCCCTGTAATTTACTAACTACTTATCTTAGTTCATTGGGATATTTTTGTTAAAAATATGTAGTCTTTTTTATACCAATTTGTAGTGATACCAATTTGTAATGATCAAGTCTTTTAAACCTAATCTAATTATTTTTTTATTTGATAACCAAAATAGTCCCCCTAAGTTTTTACTATCTTTCCTTTGTCAAATAGGACAAGGGTATGACTCTTACCGATCTTTCTTGATCTGCTTCTTATTCTTCTTTCTTTGATATTCTATAGGAATATCAATTGAGGATTGATACCAATCGATCTAATACCAATTTTTTTATCAATTGATATTTGTTGATTGATATCTCTTGAATCTCTCAGCTACTTTTTATCTTCTCCCCTTTTTTACAAAAATGACAAAAATGATCTTTTCTTGCTTGTTCCTTCTGAGGTCATACTCCCCCTAAGGTGATGCTCCTCTTTGTCCATTTTCTCCTTCTTGTATTCTACAACTAACCCTACCAATGATTTTTCTTTTGACCACTAATATTTAGATAGTCAAGATTTTCCATACGTTATTTTAAAAACTCTTGGCATAATCCTTTGATTTTGTAGAAACCAATTTAAACTTCTTTTTGTATTTTCTTTCTTTAGCTAACAAATTATGGCATCATCGGAATTTGGTATTGTCCCATATTATTCTATAGGCACTTCCCTTTCTTGAGCTTGATCTATTTCATATTGAATTTCCCATTCTTTATTAGACCTTCACCCATCATTTTCTTATTATTAATTTCTTCATTTTCAGGTGCAATATCATATTTCTTGTTTTTTCCTTTAGATTCTCTTCTCCATATCTCCCTATGAGATATTCGGATTTTTAGACCTTCTCTTTCTAATTGTGTTTTTGGAGATTTGTCATCTCCTTTCTTCTTCCAAATTTTATTAAGTTTTCTCCATGACTTGAATGATTTATTTAAGGATTGACTTTTTGAACTCGTGCAGCTTTGGGATTTGTACCCAAACCTATCACATTTGTAACATCTCATTGTATGACAAAATGTTGTTGTGTGCCAAACAAAATTGCATCTCCAACATCTAACTGATTTTTTGGATTTTCCTGTATATCCTTTCTCTAGTTTCTTGCAATCCATTGCTTTATGGCCAAAGTTTTGACAATAAAACCAATAGCCATTGAAGGTGTTTCCATTCTTGAATTTATTTTGGCTTGAGAGATTTGTCTTTTGATTTTCTTGTTCCTTTTTACTTCTATAGCTTCCTTCTTTAACAAAGTTCATGACTTGTAATTGCTTTGTAATTGCACCTTTTCCTTTTGAGAAGGATTATCCTTTCTCATGTTTGTAAATGGTGCTCCATTTCTCATTATTCTTCCTTTTTAGTTATTTGCATCTTCTGGGATTCTTATTTTTTCTTAGCTTCTTCAATTGAGTCATTAGATTTGAATTAATACTTTCATTTATCTTTTTGAAGTTGATGATTTCCAATTTTAACATGTGGTAAGAATTTTCTTTCCTAGTTAACTGGATCTTCGGGACTTCTTCACTTTCTTTAATTTCCTCAAGTTGATTTTTTAGACTATTAACCAGTTCTTCTGTTTATTTTAATACCTCTTTTCTTTTATTGTCATGTGTCTTTAATTCTTCCATTTCTTTTGTTATATTAGCAACTTCATTTTTCAAGCTTTTGATCTCTTCTTCTTTATTTTCTAACTGGATATTTTGTTGATGCTCTTCATGGTTAGATTGATCTAACTGTTGTAGTAGCAACATATATTTTTGTTGAAGTTTCTCCTACTCTTCTAGAGTGCACATAGTTGTGTACTCAATATTGTCAAGAGCCTCCACAGAAACTTTAATATGTATATAATTTCATGGTTCCATACGAATCTCTTATATTACAACTATAACATTAGTCTTAAGATTATGCAATTTTTCTTTAGTGACTACTGAGGTATTCCTCAATTCCTTGATGGAATTATTTCCTTCATTTATGAATTAGGATTGAATTAAATCCTTGATGAGTTTATCTTTTTTTATGATAGGGAGTTGTATCAAATTTTGCATTTTATTATGATTAGAAATCTCTTTCTCAGTATTATGTTCTGCAATCTAATTGGAATTCTACTTTCCTTTATCTTGTTCCTTATCTTGATAATAATTTTCTTCTTCTTCTTCTAAGGGCTTACTTACTACCGAATCCCAAACTCCAAATCCTCCTGACTTCAGATATCTTTTCATATTTTCCCTCCATGAAGAATAATTTGTTTCATCAAATAAGGGAGCTTCATTTGTGGAGAGAGCCATTTGTCCACCCATTTCTTTGGAATCTACCTTCCAGTGTTTAAAATTTGTTAAAGGCACCCGCTCTAATACCAATTGTTGAAATGTACACTTGACACTGAGAGGGGGGGAGTGAATTAGTGTCACAAAACTTTGAACAATTTTCCACTTTTGATAAATTAATTGAACACCATATATTTGTTTCAATTTCTCAACCAATATATAAAAGAATAAATATTTTATTTATTTATTTAACTTGAATGAATACATAAGATCAATCTTCATCTTCAAAAAATCATGAGAGACCCAACTCTTTGTTACAATACCCAGCTTGTAGTTCTCAAATCCAACTGAGAAATGAGGAATCCAACCCTCATAACAAGTCCCAGCTTGTTGATCTCAGATCCAACTGAGATGTGAGGAATCCAATCCTCATACAAGACCCAACTTGTAAACACGCACCAACCTGATAGAATGAACCTTCATTCAATCCATTATATATAAAATATATACTTCAACAAATTCAACTACACTTTTATTCACCATACTTCTTTGTTTATATAGTCTTCCAATTGGTGTGAACTTGAATGATTGTGTATTTTGATAATGAATCATTGCACCCTTTCATTCATTTTAATAATAATAACTTCTATTATTATTATTATTATTAATAGTTGTTTAAATACTTCAAATCCTTTGTAAATTGATTCAGCATTTTAACCCATCACTAAGTATTGCAAACATGTGCTTCCTTCAAACCATTCTTGTCAAATGACCACGGGCTCATTAATCTCCATTTGTGCTTCCTTCATTATTATTC
This sequence comes from Picea abies, assembly GCA_900067695.1. NCBI lineage: Eukaryota > Viridiplantae > Streptophyta > Pinopsida > Pinales > Pinaceae > Picea > Picea abies. The sequence goes on along the minus strand of CBVK0101373105.1, from coordinate 1,883 downwards.
ATATAATATTGGGACAGGGCTAATTCATCATCATATAATGTTGATCAACCTTTAAGAGTCAATCACAATCATGGATTGACTTCGTTATTTCGATCCCACGCCTATTTATTTCATTCTTCAAAGTTCGTTGATCAAATCGAACCTTTTTTATTAGCTCTCTAATGTTTAGTATGTATTGAATTACTTAAGATAGATCAATACAAAGTCTAGATCTTGTTTGGTTTAATGTTCTTTCTCGACCGAGATAAACTTCTCATTCTGTGTGTTAAATTTCACACAGAATACTCTTCGGGACCTTTTATTTCATACGACCATATGTGGTGACTAGGCATTAAGCTAAACAAGTGCTTGATCACTTGTCAAGATCGACGGTCGTGTCTTAATCGTACGATGAGATGGACGACTGTCGTTACTTTGGGACTTCATCCTTCAAGACTTCTAGCCTCTGCAATCCTTCAACCTTCCAGAGTACTTACTAGTCATTAGATCAACAGGTGGATGGGGATTGACGGTATCCATGGATTTTGTAGATCCAACTTTCTCATGGTTTATCCCGTCACTCGAACTCCACAATTGAAGTTGTGTGATTGTCGACGGATCAACCACAGTCGTCGATCTCTTGATTGGGGAGATTCAACAATCCTAACCAATTCTAGAAGTGGAATCAATGTGATGTTTAATCCTCCCTTCATGCTTTGCAATCAATCCCTGACCTTGATCTGATGCCTATGCATCCCACGATCACGCCTTGATATGATCGTTGATTAGTCCCTTCAACGGATCGGATGGTTGAGAACGAATTCGACCTTCGACGCTTCGGGCAGTTGTTGGTGGTAGAACCCTTGAAGAACATACTCATGGAGTGACGTACCTGCTGACATCACTGTTTACGTTTCACTGGCTGAGTGGTTTCCACGTGTCACCTAGATTGATGACTTACGTATACCTAAAGTACCAACTTGAACTTGACACCTTTCACCATATGATTGGGCCACGTGTCTTTGCCTACATGAACTGTGATGACGTGGGCTCTCAATGTGTGTGCCACGTGTCTTAACTTCGTGACTTCAGAAATTTGGCCTTCGGGTGAATTTACATGTTCTTGACCCTTTTTCGTTGAAGTGGTCAGCGTCGAAGTTGATCGTCTCCTGATCTGACGATTCCCATGTTCTACTTCATATCAATGGTTTTTGTTACTTATGGGCTTCGGCCTTCAGGTAATTTCATATGCTCTTGGCTTATTTTCACTGGAGTGGTCAACGTCGGAGTTGACTGTCTCTTGATCTTATGGTTCCCATATTTTTCTTCAGATCAATGGTTTCCATTACTTCGGGGCTTCAGACTTCATGTAATTTCATATGTTCTTGGCTTATTTTCTCCAGAGTGATCAATGTCGGAGTTGATTGTCTCCTGATTTGACGGTTCTGGACTGTCCCAAAATGATAATGGACGACTCCTATGCGTCATCACTTCTGAGCCTCCTTTGCGTCATCTCTTCTGAACTTTTGGGTTTACACTTGGATTCCAACTGAACCAAGATCGTTGATCTGTTGGGAATTTGATCCCTATCATGTTTCTGCAATGTGATTTCCCTTTTGAGCTTCGATTAATGTTTCTTGCTTATGATCTGTTTCATCACTATTTCTCCTGAGCTTTTTAATAATTGTTTGTCCATTCATTTATGCACTAATATTCAGTCTCTAACCCTTCTGAGCTCTTAATTCTTTGTACTACATCATTCCTTTTGTACATGCATTCTCTACATGCTACCTCTCCTGAGCTTTAGAATCATAGGATCATTGTTGATCTTATCATGATCAACAGTGATCAAGAACTTCTTTTTCCACTAGGGTGAGATCGGAAGAGCGTCGTGTAGGGAAAGA